>SOPF01025247.1:27557-71960 GCA_012979155.1 Hypericum perforatum | reverse complement strand
CAAGGTAATTAACGAGAATAATCTCAGTTTTAATAATCCATCATAAGTTGTTTTTGATTACATTCAGATTGCATATTTAAAGAAACTAAGTGAGCTTGGATTGGTCATTAAGCCAATTTCGTCCAAGGGTCACAATACATGAACCTAGAATTAAATAAAACGAATCTACTTAATTGAAATATCTTATAGGTCTAAAATGAACTTGTTTTGATTAAAACGAACTAAACTTATGAGATTCTAATGGTAAAATGCAAAGTAGTACGCCTAGATGTCTTCAAATGCATATCAATTTGAAATAAACTTCCAAATTCGAATTGATCCTTGTTCTTTCTTCACTTGACCTCAATCAGATTTGGTTGGAAGTTTGGATGCCTTGGACGTCCTACGTCACAATCTTACTCGTGGTCATTCGCTCCTGGTGCATCATTGGCGTATGCCACCTATCTATGGCGTGCGCCAGGTCCTCAGCTTTGCTCTTCCTCTTCTCCCCTTCTCCCCTCTCGTCCATGCATTCGCTCGTCTAGCTCGGTCATCATAAAACAATAAAACTTAATGAGAAACAAAATACATGACTAAAAACATGAAATAAAGAAAACTAAGACAAAGATGACATAAACTTAAAATAAAACAACCTAAAACACTAAGAACAACCTATAAAATAGACATAAGTAATGAGTGTTTTAAGCACTCATCACACCCCCACACTTGAATCTTTGCTTGTCCCCAAGCAAGACTCAAATGCGAACAACAACTAAACAAAAATCACAAAAACACACACAAATGCAATACGAGGTAAAGACTTGGCAAGGCCCTTTCAAAACTTAACTTCCCTAAAAAACATCAACTAATATCAAAATCTCATCAAAAACCTAGTTAAGTCATAAACTACAAAACACAAAATACTACGAACTAGTAAACGCCTCGACACTCTATTATTTAAGAAAGTGTTGACTCTATGTAAAAGACACTAGAAGATTAAACTCTCGATGATAGTAAAGTGTATCACTCATATAATGTGTATGGTCAACTTCCTATCACTCGCATACAGGTCAGTATCTCAAAGCATCCTACGTCCTACTCAGCGCTATCTACAAGTCGCAATGGTTGTCAATGATCGGGGGGCTTTTCATCGGGTTGTAATGGGGCTGAAGGTCAGGGTGAGGTAATATATATGGGAAGTGGCTAAGCCACCCAATCTGAGGACTCAATACAAAGACCTAGAAGCCCAAGTTTTACCTAAACTCATGCTTATTTGACTTCACACACTTTTTTTTCTTTTCTTTTTCTTTCTTTTTCACTTTTGTCTTTTCTTTTTCTTTCTTTTTCACTTTTTTCTTTTCTTTTTCAACATGCTATAACTCATGCACGTGTCTAAGCAGAACTCGGCTTCTCAACATGGTCATAAACTAAAAAATAAAATCCCAACATATATCCCAAGTTGGTTTCAGATACCGACCTATCCTAATACAAACATTCCCAACAAGCATAACCTAAAAGTCCTCGAATCGGATGATCAAAGGTAGGGAAGATGGTGGATAATAGGGTCATAGTTGGCTTCCTCATCTAAGATCAATAAAAAGGCTCGGCTCAAATGGTTTTACGCAAACGGTCATAAGGGATTTTGGCTCTAAGGCTCTAGGCTCAAATATCAAAGAATGCCCCTCTCACAACTCCCACGCAATCAAGACCACGATAAGTACTAGTAGGATGCCTCGATTAACTAACACTAGTATGCACCTCATGAAAAATAGAGACTGGTGTCTCTTCCATCAGCTCAAACCTCACAAGGTACACTCAAAAACTCTCTAGTCTAGTCTACATAGTGAAACAACCTTCCTAAACAACAGAGTGTGAGGTTTCTACCAATTCCTAGGCGTTGTGTTCGAATTAAATTCCTAACTAAGAGTTTGATAAAATTATAACACAAGTTGAAAATTTTTGAGGGGGGTCAAATTTTTGAAAAATTCATGCCAAGTCTAAACCTATACAACCTAGACACTTTAAACGTCCTAAAAAGAAAGATTCTTTCCTAGAAGAAACCCTCCCCCACAATTGAATGACACATTGTCCTCAAGGTGTCTAATACACGCAATCAAAAACACAAATATCACACAAGTATAAAAAGAACAGACATGCAAGTAGGCAAAAAAAAATAAGCAAACAAACAAACATACACAATGAAATCTAAAACACAAAAGAGCAAAGAAAGTAAAATAAATAAATAAAAAGACTAAGGAAGTAGGAGCTCCCTATCAATCCTGTGCTGGTGACTGTGGTGGAAAGCTGAATCCACTGCCGAATTTCTCGGCCCACTATCTCATCCACGCCGTGTGTGCCCTCTACTCTGCTCTGAATGCCCATTGCTCCTCCCACTCAGCTCTCTGCTGCTCCTCTATATGAGCAGTCACTAACGTCAAATGCTGAAGCTAGACGCCATATCCTTGAAGCTGATCTCCGTAGCCCTGCAATTGCAACTGCATTGCAGAAAACTGGTCATGAAGATCTACCTACGGGCGTGGAGACTGATGGCTGGGTCCAGCCTCGTCATGATGCTCCTCTCTCTCCTGATCCGGCTCCTGATGGTCAGGTACTGGCGTCAGCATTGGGAGGCCCAATCTGGTATGGGTAGCTACGACAGCCTGGCGCTCCTCCCATGGCCTATATCGCACTATCTCCTCGCCATCTCTTGTCATCATCCTCTTGATCAGCTTGCTATAGTTGAGCTTGTCGATGTCAAGATCCACCGGCTCCACATACGACCCTATATACTCTGAAAAACTCAAAGGAAAGTGGTGACGTGCAATGCGAGAAATGATATGACCTAGGTATAAATGCCTAGGTTCCCTATCGCTAATAGAACGTGCAAAGCAGTCAACCACCATAGCATAAGTGCTAAACCTAACATCGGAGGTAGTCAATGGCATAAAGTTAAGATCTGAACACTTTAGACTCTTCCCATTGACCACAAAAGGTCAAAGTCATAAAGCGATAGAGGATACCTAAGTATGGTTCTCTAATCAGAGCGTTAGGCACCTTCCCTGACTCATATCTAGTGAAACCAGTAATCTCATGCCATGCCTGATGGGCTAACCTAGTTGGATGAAAGTCTAAAGCTCCCCCACCACTCGTAAGTTCAAACAGATCAACAAATTCAGCTTCATCCATCTCAAAATCAGTGTCAAATACTTGTGCAGAAAATGAACGCCTATTTGCCTGAACCTGCAGAGTGCAATAGAACTCCATCGCTAACTCCTGTGTAGCCAAAATTGTTCTATCCTTAAAGTACCCCCATCCCATCTTATCAAAAGCCTCATCCAACTCATCAGCTACCCCTAAAATTCACATCTCATTCCAATTAATCTTAAAATGGCTAACAGTGGTGAGTTGAGAAAATCTTTGGTACCTCTCTCCCTCCAAATCGTTGAAGATTGCGAAGGGAGCATTGTAGCGGTGGCGGATATCTCTGGGTCGATCTGATGAAGAATCTGACCCTGATGGTGTAGGAGTCCGTACGCGCTTCCCTGTATTCCTCCTGCTCATCCAGCTAGATCCTCCTGTTCCTGACATTGTTAATCGTCTTTTGGGAGTTGGGTAATGTGGGCAATGTATCTGGGTAGCTCGGGCAAGAGTAGATCTAGGTTTCGGATCTGAGAATTCTTGTGGATTGTCAATTGTGAGTAAAAATTGGCCACTGCCGAATTTATACTCTCCCTTTCTGACCTACCTGGCGTACGCCAGGCATACGCCAGGTTTGCATGTTCGGCATAATTGGCGTGCACAAATGATTTCTGGCGTACGCCAGTCATGAATTTTTGGTGTTTTGGCTGAGAGGTTATAGGCCTCTCGGCCGCGACATGGCGCGTGCCAACACATAGGAAAATTACCATTTCGATTGGTCGTATACACATACATCGCACAAACGAATAAACAAACGCACGAGAACATAGATTTTTATTCAACAATACTGAAAGTGGCAACGACAATCTACGAAACAAAATTTAAAGCAAAATATATAAAAAGAACCCAAAAAAGTACGATTAAACCAAAAAGAAAAAGGATTTCCCTATCACTTTCTTCGTAAAAGGTACGGTTTGCTCTTGCTTTTTCCGCCATTGTCGAAGTCGTTCCGGCCCTTTGTTCATCAGAGGGTGAAGAGGCTTAAGCTCGTGATGTTTGATTGAAACTTTCGGATGTGGGTGGGGGTGTGATGTATTTGGAAAAATGTTGCTTGTTCTTGGAGGTTATGGCAAAATGCGGCGATCTCAGAATTTATAGGTTCGGAATCTGCCCTATCTAGTGTGCGCCAATGACTTTTCGTGCATAATTGGCGTACGCCAATTGGTTCTGGCACATGCCATTTAGTGAATTTTTAGTGAAAATAGCTCTTGCCATTTACATTCTACCTAAACAAATTGACTAACAAACACTTAAACTACAAATTGTTATAACAACACACAAATGTACATCTAAACTAATTTTTTTTTGTTTTCTATTTTTAATTTTTTTGGCTTTTATGTACGCTGCGTTCCTAGAAAGCTTGAAAACCAGACGTCCCATTTTGATGGGTCATTCCTTTGATGGATTGTCATTTATCGTGACCTTTTCAGCTCGAAGCCTAACAAGATCACGACATATTAGCACAGTCGCTCGATTGGCGTATAGTACTATCTCTGATGTAATCACCGTCAAAGGTGCAACTTCGATATCTGCCGCTCACACAACTTCTCAATCGCGTACCAAGACGAACTTCCTGGTCTCGCAACCCTTTCAGCACGAAGCTTAACGGGGTCTTGACACAACAAGATAGTTCTCTCGGTTTGCAAAATTGTAGTATGTTTGCTACAAACACCATCGTGCTCCAACTTCCCACACTTGTGACAGAAACCAAATCTCGCCATCCTTCGTCTGTAGGCACACTTTGATGTTCCTCTCGAATGTCTATCTAAATTCCCTTCACATCTCTCTAGTCTCAACGTTTCTTTTGCTTTCTTTAGAATGACGAGACAAATGTCCATTGGAATTTTCTTTGAGATTAGTAATCTAAGCAACAATATATACTTAACACAAAACATCCTATTCTTTATCCTCTAACAGGTAAAAGAGAAACACTTTTCTTACTGATCCATCTCTTGTTGTTGCAACAAACACACTTCACAATCGGAGTACCATGATGTACTAGTTCCTTTCCTTGCGACTCTACTGGCGTTACACCTAGTTGAGCCACCATTTAATTCTACGGTTCTCACTTTTGGCAAAGGGTGACTAGCATGTCGTAAGTCACGATGCTCGATTCTCAAAGTTTCTTTTGCTGTACGGAGAATAACTAGGCAAATTTCTAGTGGAAGTTTATTTTCCTCTAGGAAACTTACTAGTAAAATGTACTTTGAGCAAAACATTTCTTCCTCTCTTGTGATTCTGTACGTAAAAGAAAATAATATAGTCCATATTAGCGAAATAATAGAAGTAAATACTAATAAAATTAAAAATGAACCTAATAAACCTAGACATGCTAATTTGGAGTCGTCAGCTTGACTATTTTCGTGTCTATGCATTATTCAACATATTAACCAATTGCACTTCTACAATTTGGTTAATAATGTCTCCTCCCAGGTAGATTTTGCATCTTTGGCCATTAACTCTGAATACCTCCCCTTTCGTACTTTGTAAATCAAGTGCCCCATAAGGGAACACTTTCATAATCGTGTAAGGTCTGCTCTATTTAGATTTGAGCTTCCCAAGGAAGAGTTTAAATCTAGAGTTAAAAAGAAGAACATGTTGGCCTTCTTTAAAATCTTTTCTGATAATATGGGCATCATATCTTTTTTTGTTTTTTCCTTGTAGAGTCTTGAGCTTTCGAATGCAAGATCTCGAATTTCTTCCAACTCATAGAGTTGAAGAATTCTTCATTCCCCCACCTTTTTGTAATCGTAATTAAGGATCTTGATAGCCCAAAATGCACAATGCTCAAGTTCCACTGGAAGATGGCATGCTTTGCCATAAACTAACCTGTAAGGCGACATTCCAATTGGAGTTTTGAATGCCGTTCGATATGCCCATAAGGCATCATCGAGTTTGGTTGACCAATCTTTCCTAGACGATCCGATCGTCTTTTCTAGAATCTTTTTGAGCTCTCGATTGGAAAGCTCTACTTGTCTGCTTGTTTGGGGATGATAAGGTGTTGCCACCTTGTGAGTTACCCCATATCTTTTGAGCAGGACTTCAAATGGTTTGTTGCAGAAGTGTGATCCACCATCACTAATTATTGCTCATGGCACACCAAATCTCGAGAAGAGCTTCTTAAGAAATTGAATAACTATTCTAGCATCATTTGTAGGTGACGTCAAAGCTTCTACCCATTTTGAAATGTAGTCAACTCCAACCAAGATATACTTGTTGCCATACGAAGTGGGAAAAGGTCCCATAAAGTCCAATCCCCATACGTCAAAGAGCTCAACTTCTAAAATACCAGATAATGGCATCTCATTTCTTTTTGAAATGTTACCTGTTCTTTGGCAGTGATCACATTGTTCCACATAGATATGTGCGTCTCTAAATATGTAAGTCCAATAAAATCCGCACTCAAATACCCTTGCTGGAGTCCTTGTTGCTCCATAATGACCTAAGTAAGTGGTATTATGACATTGCTCTAAAACATTAGCTATTTCCCAATCAGCAATGCATCGTCGAAGCACCCCATCATTACATCTCTTAAAGAGATATGGATCATCCCAAATAAACAATTTAGCATCCCTGAGGAATTTTTTCCTTTGAGGATAACTAAAGCCTTCAGGAATAATTTCTCTAACTAAAAAGTTGGCAAAATCTGCATACCACGGGGCTCCCACTCTACTTATCGTCATCAGAGTTTCATCAGGAAACTCTTCCTGAATCTTACCATTTTTCTCCATCCCGTCGCTTTGCTCTTGACGAGAGAGATGATCTGCAATAACGTTTTCAGCTCCTTTCTTATCTTTGATTGACAAATCAAATTCTTGAAGTAACAGAATCCAGCGCATTACGCGAGGTTTTGCATCTTTCTTTGAGAATAAATATTTCAAAGCGACATGGTCAGTGTAGACTATAACTTTTGAACCAAGCAAGTATGCTCTGAATTTGTCATAAGCGTAAATAACTGCAAGTAACTCTTTCTCTGTGGTTGTATAATTGAGTTGAGCCCCTGCCAGTACTCTACTAGAATAGTAGATGACATGAAGCTTCCCCTCTTTCTTTTGTCCAAGCACACAACCCAATGCTAGGTCACTTGCGTCACACATTAGCTCAAACAGAAGTTTCCATTCCGGCGATGAAATAACCGGAGCTGATACTAAAGCTTTCTTTAAGGCATCAAATGCCTTCTGACATTGTTCGTCAAAATTAAAGGACACGTCCTTTACTAACAGGTTTGTCAGAGGCTTGGCAATTAGAGAGAAGTTCTTGATGAATCTTCTATAAAAGCCTGCATGACCTAAAAAGGCTCTAATTTCTTTGACTGTAGTTGGTGCAATCATCTTCTCTATTGCATCCGTCTTAGCTCTGTCCACTTCCATTCCAACTTTAGAAATCTTGTGCCCAAGAACTATTCTTTCATCTACCATAAATTGGCACTTTTCCCAGTTTAGCACAAGATTCTTTTCCTCACATCTTTCCAGCACTTTATCAAGATTCTCCAAACAATGATCAAATGAGTTATCGAATACAGAGAAGTCATCCATGAAGATTTCCATAATCTTCTCATTCATCTCCCAAAAGATGGACTCCATACAACGTTGAAATGTTGCTGGGGCACAACTTAATCCAAAAGGCATTCTGCGATAAGCAAAAATACCGAAAGGACAAGTGAAAGATGTTTTCTCTTGATCTCTGGGGTATATTGCTATTTGGTTGTACCCTGAGTACCCATCTAAAAAGCAATAGTAAGAATACCCTGCTATCCTTTCCAACATTTGATCAATGAATGGCAAAGGAAAATGATCCTTTCGTGTGGCATCATTTAATTTTCTATAATCAACACACACTCTCCAACCAGTCACAGTACATGTTGGAATGAGTTCCTCCTCATCGTTGATTACCACTGTCATTCCCCCTTTCTTGGGAACACAATGGATTAGACTAACCCATTCACTATCCGAGATTGGATAAATAATGCCTGCTTCTAGAAGCTTGATCACCTCCTTCTTTACAACCTCTTTCATGTTAGGATTCAGTCGCCTTTGTCGGTCTACCCTAGGCCTTGCTCCATCCTCCATGTGAATATGGTGCATTACAATTTCTGAACTTATCCCTTTGATGTCTGAGATTTGCCATGTAATTGCCTTAATTCGTTTGTTCACTATTGTGAGCACTTTGTCCTCTTCATCCTTGGAGAGCTTGTTCGAGATCATAATTGGTAACCTACCTCCATCTATCAAGAATGCATATCTTAGATGCAAGGGTAGTTCTTTTAACTCCAAGGATGGAGCTTTCACAATTGAGGGTGGAGTTCGATATCTCAAATGAATTTCCAATTCCTCAAGTAGACTTTTCGTATCGACATCCTCCTAAACTTCCTTCACAATTTCCTCTTCTTCTTCGTGTTGTTCTTTATCCTCTATTCTCAAAATATTTTCCTTGCAACATTCGAGAATACATTCATCAACAACATCAATTTTCATGCACATCCCTTCATCAAGAGGATGACGAATCATACTTGTCATTTTAAACTCAACCTTCTCATCTCCAATTCGTAGAACCAATTTACCATTATGCACATCTACCAATGCATGTGCTGTGTTAAGGAAGGATCTGCCAAAAATTAGTGGACAATTTTTGTCCTCCAAAAAATCCAGAACCACAAAGTCCACTGGAAAGATGAACCTGTCGATCTTTACCAGGACATCCTCAACCATACTGAATGGTTTCTTTATAGTTTGGTCTGCTAACTGGAGTAGCATGGAAGTTGGCTTTACATCACACAGCCCAAGTTTGCGAAATGTCGATAAAGGCATCAAGTTAATACTTGCGCCTAAATCACATAAACACTTTGGAAACTCTATGTCACCAATAAAACTAGGAATAGTGAAGCTCCCAGGATCTTGAAGCTTAGTGGGAATATTTTTCAAGATTAGAGAGCTACAATCTACCGTGAGGGCGACTATCTCTTTATCTTCCCATTTCCTCTTCTTCGTGACTAGTTCCTTTAGAAATTTGGCATAGTGTGGAACTTGATCTAGCATCTCAAGAAAAGAGACACTGATTTGTACATCCTTCATTTTCTCCATAAAACGGAGGAATTTCTCATCCATTCCCGACTTTCTCTTTACCTTTTATGGATAAGGTAGAATAGGAATCATTAGGGGTGGCAGTACGTAAACTTCTTCTACCGCAACTTTATCTTGTAAAGTTTTTTCTTGAGGCAGTTGTTCAACTTTCTCTTTCACAACATCGTCAACCTTATCTTTGTCAGAGTCCACCACTTCACTTTCTTTAGCCTTCTTGTTGACTATTTGAGAGGCTAATTCTTTACCACTCCTTATAGCGATAGCGTTTACGTGACCTCGATGATTTTCTATAGTAGAACTATGGAGTGAACCTATTGCTCTTTGGGCATTTGCCTTTGCAATTTCCACAAGTTGTATTTCCATGTTTCGCATGGCAGTTGATTGCCCCCTAAGGAATTGTTCCAAATTATTTTGCCTTGCCTCTTGGCTAGCTAAGGCCTTCAAGATTTGGCTTTGGTTAGTAGATGATTCTCCAGTCTGTTGGATGAATTTCTCTACCTTGTCAAATCTTTCCTCTAGGGCCCCCATTCTTTCTCCCAAAAATCCACGTGGTTGAAAACCAGGTGGTGGTCCTTGTTGTGGTGCATGTAATGGTAGTCCTTTATCAGGAACAATTGCCATGTTATCTTCATTGCTCCTATCTTTCCACGAGAAATTTGGATGATTCCTCCATCCAGGGTTGTATGTTGAAGAATATGGATTGTTCCCCATCCTATTTCCTCCTTGTCCTTGACCACTAACAAAATTTACTGGCTCAGTTTGTTGGTTCATCATGGCATATTGACTCATGTTGTGGCCACTGTTACCACACGCTTCACAATTTTGTTGAATAGCGACAACATCAACTTTGCTACAGGTCAATTCACGTAACTATTTTGCCATTAAATCTACCTGAGCTTATAATGATGAGGAAGCATCAAGTTCAATCATTCCTCTCTTCTCACTTCGCTCAGTTAGTTCTCTAAGCTCTATGACAGGCTATTTTTTTCTCTCATTTGCGATTATCCTATTTGTTGCTACCAACTCTTCCAGAACATGGTAAGCTTCATCTCTTTCCTTCCTCAGAAAATTCCCATTGGAAGCAGCATCAACTATTCCTATTGTTGTTGGTGAAAGGCTAAAATAAAAAGTCTTTAGCAAAGACTCCTTCAATAAACCATGGTGTCGGCAACTCCTCTACAATCCCTTAAATCTCTCCCAAGTTTCACTCAAAGAGTCTCCTTATATTGTTCAAATATTGTGATCTCCTTGACTAGCTTACTTGTCCTCCAGTATGGGAAATATTGATCTAGAAAAGCATTTGCAAGTTCTGCCCAAGTAGTTATTTGAGTATCCTTAAGTTGCTTATACCACAGTTTAGCCTTGTCCCTAAGCGTGTATGGAAACATTCTTATCTTTACGACATCATCATAAACTCCCTGATACTTGAAGTTATCAGCTAATTCCATGAAGTTTCCAAGATGGTCATTTGCGTCTTAATTAGGTAATCCATAGAACTGACTTAATGCTTGAAGCATATGAATCACTGCCGGCTTGATTTCGAAGTGATTAGCTTCAATTGCTGGATGCTAGATTCCAGTTTTTGCTCCTTCATATGTCACTCTTCTATGGTCCAATAGAGATTGTCGAGGTGCTTGAGCCTCAGCTCCTTGTCCTTCTTGTCTTTGATCCATCCTAGATTTATCTCTTTTTTTCTTGCGCAATGACCTTTCTAATCGAGTAATGTCTTCTTCAAATTCTAACAGAAGGTTTTTGGTTGACCTGGTTAAGGGCATGCATGTAATTTTCCTCCTTAGTAACTTGTTTTGCAAGTAACACTAAAAATTAACACTAAAAAATCTTTTTGTGTTTTTTTTATTGTTATTATACTATTATTAGAACACGTAAAAAGTTTTCCTAACCCAAGTTCGTTCACCAAATCAAGTATTTAAAATTCGATCCCCGGCAACAGTGCTAATTTGTTCTCTAGCCTCCTGAGTGAGAGGGTCTGCTTTTTTTCTTAAGTTTTCTGCTGTTTCTCTAGACGATAGGTCGTCTGTCTGGACGACTTGGCGTACACCAGAAGTTCCTGGCGTGTGCCAATTGATACATTTTCTTAAGAGTTGGAGTACACCAACTCTTCTGGCGTGAGAGATTTTGCCTTGGATGGCCAAAGTTGGTGTACGCCACCTATTTCTGGCGTGCGCCAACATAGCAGTTCTTCTAGCAGAGTTGCACAAATGAGTAAGTAAGGGAATATCGTCACACAAGGACCGAGTTTTAAGCTTCAACTTGGTTTTGGAACTTGTCTAAGATCAAATTATGAAGTGGTTTGATGGAAACTTTCATTCTAAGATGGTTTACTATAATAAATTATGAACTTAGTTACTTGAAGGTTTGGAATTCAAAATAGATTCTTAACAACTTATATTGCACAAATGAGCAAAGTGAACTTAAAACCACAATAATCATCGAATTCAGAAGGTTTACTAAGTACATAACATGGTCCTAGTGTTTCAAAATCAACCAAACTACACTCTCATGCTAGAAAGGCCTAAATTGCTTCTTTACCATGCTTAGAATGATAAGATGTTCTCTCGACCCCAAAAACCAACCAAGCACAGCAAAGAACCAACTATATCCATCACTTTAAGGACAATAAATCAATGAGTAAGAGTATTAGCAACTCGAACCAGCAACTTATCTAACTAACCTTTCCATTTAAACTATCTCCTATCGGTTTCAAGTTTAAACTAACTTCTAACCTTGCTGATCAAACAAGTTTAGCATGGCATGAAGTTCGTTAGTTTGACATGTTCATCATGTTTTTAACCCTCTAAATCGTGACTAAGTAGTGGCTTTAAGCCACCAAACTCAAAGATCAACTACTCACACATGCTTCCAAAGAACAATATAATCAAAAACATGAACATACTAAACATTATTTAGCAAAACGAAGAGTACAAGAGAAGAAAGTGTTACAAGGTGATCCTCAGCTTTTCCTCAAGTTCTTCACAGAAAAGCTGGTCCAAGTTCGTTCTCTCTCCTTCTCTCTCTCTCTCTCACACTTGTCTATTCTACACTAATGTTCATTATTTGCATAAAAACAAAAGTCCAAAGTCAGACAAATGTAAACTAACTTAATATCCTAACCACTCTCCACCTCTGCACCATAATGGTCTGCCAAGGTCATAAGAAGGCCAAAAATCCTGAGTGTATGGCCCCCTCCAATGTTTTCCACTCAAAAAGGCAAGTGGCTGGTAGTGTCACTGTCTGGTCTAGCATACACCAACTGTGCCTGGCATACGCCAGGTCTCCAGGTGCTTGGTCATTCGCAATCCATCAATCTTGCTCGTGGTTGTTCACTCCTGGTGCATTATTGGCATACGCCACCTATCTTTGGCATGCGCCATGTCCTCAGCTTTGCTCTTCCTCTTCTCCCCTTCTCCCCTCTCGTCCATGCATCCGCTCGTCTAGCTCGGTCGTCATCCATTTCCTTGAATTAGCTCCTAAAACCATAAAACATAATGAGAAACAAAATACACGACTAAAAACATGAAATAAAGAAAACTAAGACAAAGATGACATAAACTTAAAATAAAACAACCTAAAACACTAAGAATAACCTATAAAATAGACATAAGTAATGAGTGTTTTAAGCACTCATCACTTTCCTTGTTTTGGAACTTCCCTTTTGTTTCTTGAGTCGGTCTTCTTTCTCTTTTCCGGAATAGGCTTGGATTAGGTGTGCGTTGCTTGTTTAGTCTTGCGAAGGCCTAATTTGTCTTGCGGACTAAATAAGCACTCTTTCTTTTCCTCTTTTCTTTTCTTTTCTTTTCTTTTCTTTTCTTTTTCGATTCTTTTTCTTTTCTTTTTCTATTCCTTTTCTTTTCCTCTCGATTTTCTCTCAGCTTTCTTCTTTTTCTCTCAACGTAAACTCGCAAGAAAGAACAAATGAATCAGCCGATGCAAGTACAATCAAGCAAGCAATAAAACCACGAAATAACAAGGATAAGTAGCCTAAACAACAAGCCATAGCTCTGATACTAATTTTATGTGATCCTCGTGGAAGAAATCACAAAATACGGATCTATTGTCGTCTAGGATGGATGAAACTTAGAACCTATGAATCTGATCTAGCAAGAACCTTGGCAAGGAGCCTCAACCCGAGCTATGAACAATCCGAAAATGCTAAGTAACAGTCAAATTCATGCCATAAACGAGGATGGCAACTTGCTTGATAAGTGAAAGAAACGTTCAAGCTAGGCACACTAGCTCAGAATCTTCTTTTGTTTCAAAATTGAGAGCTTCCTTGTTCGTCACGTTGTGCACTTTATTGTCTTCGTAGCAACACGTTGTTTTCATGTTGATACGTTGCACTTCTTCTTTCTTTTCTGAAGTAAGATCTTCTTTATGCATCACATTACACACTTCTACTGAATCTTCCGGATCTTCTTGATCTCCTTCAGAATTTTCTTCAACTGGTACACAAACGTGTGTATCAAGGCTCTCTTCCTTCTTGTCTTCATGTTCAACCAGTTGATTGATCTTCCTTTTTGGACAATCTTTAGCGATGTGACCAATCTCGTTACACCTATAACAATGCATCTTAGAGTTTGAATTGGCTTCAATCTCTTTGCCTTTCTTTTGCGAAATTTTAGGGGTAATTCTCGACTTGGTTGTTGTGTTGTTAAGACCTTGCACGATCTTTGCAATCTTCTCTGGTCCTTTATTGTCATCAAACGTCTTCACTTGACCAGAATAACAATTCGTCGCAATCTTCTTCTTGTTCAATGCCTTCTTAATCTTACGTGCCTTATCGCATGTATCATGCAAATAAAAGAACGTAGTTGACTCCATACGTTGCTTCACATCAGGTTGCAAACCATCAATAAAGCGTGATATCATCAGATCTTCATTGTCTTTAATGTTATTCCTTGTTGCCAAGCGAACAAACTCAATCACGTACTCATCCACGAATCTATTCCCTTGCACACATGTCAGGAATTGTGCATATAGGGCTTTCTTACGATCTGAAGATAGAAACTTCTTCCTTAAGATTCATTTCATGGAGGACCAACTTTGTAGGTGACCTTCTCCTCTTCTTCTTCTCATGTTTTGCTCCTTATGCCACCATGCAGTCACGCTTGATTCAAACTTATAAGCTACAAAATTCACTTTTCGCTCTTCGGACAGGTCTTTGTATTTGAAATAATCCTCAACCGAATCAAGCCACTGAAGGAAATCTTCGTCATCCATGTTTCCATAAAATTTTTCAACATGTTGCTTGAACGAACAATTTACACACCTCACTTGATCATGCTTCCATTTATCACGTCCAGAAGCTTGTACTTGTTTGATCTCTTCCGTAGTTCGTCTAGGAACACATAGGACTTCTTCATAAACATCTCCAGCCTGTACTCCATGTCCACGAACTCTTGAATTACGTTCTCCACGTACTCCTCTTCTTGAAAAAAGTCTAGCATCTGGATCTACTCTGTTCTTCCCTTCAGGATTCACACAGACATCAGATCGGGATGTAAGGTTATCCTAACGTTTAAGAATGGACTTCAAGTTGTTTTCAAGAGTTGAAAACCTTCGGTGCACGTCAGGATCCATCATGTCTCAAATCGGTTTTGTAGTGGAGTTTGTTAAGTTATATGAGGCACGGATCAATTGATCACGAAACCCTTCTGATCAGCTTGTGTTTGGTTCTCTCAAGCTCATGGGTTGTAATGTATGAACACAATCTCAATATGGAAATTGAGGTGATCGTTGCTCAGGCTCTAATACCACTTGGCGTAGGCAGCGGAAGGAAATTGTTCAACTAGTCTTAAATTTTGGGTCGTTGTCCAATTTGTATCTTTACTAGACCAAGATTGAGGGATTCGATTGCACAGACTCAATCGAACCGATGAACACAAGGGATTGGACTGCTTATGGATGGTCTAGGAAGGATACAAATTGAATAAGTGATCCAAAAGGATTAGTCATGAGCGGGATGGTTTATGAAAGTGTGAGATTTATAGAATGGAAAAGGACTTGGTTCAGGAACCTTTTCCAATGTGGGATCTAATGTAGTGCGCAAAAACAATGTTTGAATTCAGGACGGGATGGAATATGAAACAATCAAAGGGAATGAATAAAAAAAACAAAATAAAAGGATAGGTCCAACAAGGGAGAATTGGTGACTAACGTACGAATCCACGTACAAAATGCGAATCCACGCATCGGCTATGAAAGTCCATGTATAAAACAAAGCAATTCCATGCTTAACAATTACACCAAGGTAATTCAGAGAATAACTTCCTCAATTCAATTCATAATAATCTGTCTTGTTACAAGCTAATCACGTCCCTTATAATAGCTCAAGGCCAGGCGTGATTTAAGGCTACATTTAAGCCCAAAAATTCAAAAGACAAACACCAAATGAAAGGTTACAAACTGATTAAGTCAGCTAATTATTTCCCCCACTATGTAGCTTTTAATGCAAATTATTTAAACCTGACTCAGCTACTAACGGAAGTAACTAAAGGATAGAATTAAAAATGACATAACAAACGGCCACCTTTTGTTATTCCAGCTTGAGCATGAGTGAACCAGCTTCATTTCATGCATATGTAAGTCCATGCACGTGATTATTCTTCCTTGTGATCACGTCCCAACACCAAATAGACCAGCAACTTGGACATAAATTACTGATTCAGATTGAGCATGTGCGGACCATGATTTATTTTCATATAGTTGTAATGCATCCTACATCACAGTGACAATTCCCCTCAACTCCATAAGCATCATAACCCTCCTACTCAATGGATCTGCCACTACATTCTGTTTCCCACTTTTATGCATGATCTTAAAGGGAAAATTTTGCAAATAAGAACACCAACGTGCATGCATGGGGTTGTTCAACTTAGAATGATCAAATAAAAATTTTAAGGCCTGATGATCGGAATAAAGAATGAACTCATTACCCACCAAATAATGCTCCTATGTTTTAAGTGTGCGCACCACGGCATAAAACTCCTTTTCATAGGTAGTCCACTTTTGCCTAGATTCACTTAGCTTTTCGCTGAAGTAGGCTAAAAGTTTCTTCTCTTGTAACAAAAATGCTCCAATGCCAAGTCTGGAGGCATCCACCTCTACTTCAAACAGCTTGGAGAAGTCTGGTAGGGCAAGCACGGGTGCGGTGCTCAACTTCTCCTTCAATTGCACGAAGGCTTGCTCAACTTCTTCTCCCCATATATAAGGAATATTCTTCTTTAATAGATTGGTTAGTGGGGCAGCAATGACACTAAATTTGCATATGAACCTTTGGTAGAAGATTGTCAATCCAAGAAAACTTCGGACTTGACTCACATTTGTAGGTACTGGCCATGTTCTGATTGCTTCAACCTTGGCCTCATCCACACTAATTCCATTCTTCCCTACGATGAATCCTAAGAACAAAAGATTCTCCTTCTAGAATATGCATTTCTTCAGGTTCAAGTAAAGCTTGTTGTCATGAAGGGTCTGGAACATAAGCTTCAGATGTGCCAGATGATCTTCCTCAATCTTGCTATAGACTAGGATGTCATCAAAATATATCACAACAAAAGTGTCAATGAATGGTTTAAAGACTTGATGCATTAAATGCATGAATGTGCTCGGAGCCTTTGTGAGGCCAAAGGGCATCATGAGCCATTTGTACATGCCATCTTTTATCTTGAACGCGGTCTTCCATTCATCTCTAGGTCAAATTTTGATCTGGTGATAACCACTTCACAAATCAAGCTTGGAGAAGATTGATCCACCACTGAGATTGTCTAGCATGTCGTTCAACCATGGAATAGGAAAATGATACCCTATTGTGATCTTATTGATGGCACATCTATCTATGCACATCCTCCATATGCCATCCTTCTTTGGCACAAGAAGAGCTGGAACTCTACACGGACTTAAGCTCTCCTGTATGTAACCTTTGTTTAAAAGGCCTTGGACTTGCTGCCTCAGAATCTAATTCTCTTTTGGAGCCATCCTATAATGTGGTAAGTTAGGAAGGCTAGCTCCCGAAATGAGGTCTATCTGATGTTGGATGTCTCGCAAGGGAGGCAACCCCTCAGGCAGATTTTCACTCACAACTTCCGGAAACCTCTTGAATAATTTCATAATTTGATCAGGCAAGGAATCCTTCTCTTCTCCTTTGTTAGGTGAAGAGTGCTTCATCACAAGGAATTAACACTCATCCAAAGTGCAAAGGTCATCAAGAAATTCACGAGAGAATGATACCATCATTATGAGCTGCATGGTATTGTTCAATTGCACTCGACCATGCTTTGGTTTTCTAGGGAGTAATGTGTACTACTTGCTCCCCTTCTTAAGCTCATACATGTTCTCTTGGCCCTTGTGCACGGCCTGGTTGTCAAACTCCCACGGTATTGTTCAATGGCATCCATCTATCTCGAGAACATCACAATGCACCACATCTTCAAACTTGCCAATCTTGATTGGAATGGTGCACTTGGAGCTGATTTTGATCCCTCCTCCATATCACACCCATCCAATGGAATACAGGGCAGGATGTGGTATAACTTGAAGTCCAAGCTTCTCTACAATCTGCTTGCTAACAAAATTCTCTTAACTTCCCCCGTCGATGATCACTTCACACACCTGATCACCAACATGGATACCTCGTACGAAACAAATTGTGTCTTTGAGTCTCATCCTTCTTTGTGAAAGTTAGAGCCAACTTCTTCATAACTCCACAATACTCATCATCCTCTTCTAATTCCTCCAGATCCTCTTCTCCACTTTCCTCGACTGGTGCGTACAAGTATGCTCCTGAGGACTCCTCCTCCTTATCTTCCTTTTTGCATAATTGCGTATACTTGCACTTAGGGCAATTACTGGACATGTGCCCTGGTTCATTGCACTTAAAACATCGAATTATGGAGGTCGTGGCAGCCTCCTTTCCCTTCCTTTGTGAAGTCACAGGGGCAGGCTTGCTTGAAAGGGGTATAGGCTCGTTTGCATGAAGTGCACTCCTCTCCGCACCTCCTCTAGCAATAGTGGACATTTGGCTAGGCCCAGAAAAACGAGAATTGGTTGCTTTCTTCTTCTTCAAGGCAACGCCAATTTTCCTTGCCTTTGTACAAACATCGTTGAAAAATAAGAAAGTATCAAACTCTAGCCTACTCTTGATCTTATAATTAAGACAATCCACATAACGTGAGATCATCTAATCTTCATTGTCCTTAACATCATTTCGTGTGGCCAACCTTATGAATTTTGAAGTGTATTCATCCATAATTCGGTTGCCTTGTGTGCACGACAAGAATTATGAATAAAGCATCTGATGGTAATCAATTGGAAGGAATCGATCACGTAGTGCTTGATCCATGCTATGCCAGTCCCAGATAGGATGTTCTCCTCTTCTCCTTCGAGCCTCTTGCTCCTTCCTTCACCATACAGCCGTACCTGATGCCAACTTGAAGGCTACATAGTTCACCTTCTGATCTTTAGTAAGATCCATACAGTCAAAGTACTTTTCCATCAAGTCCATCCAATTAAGAAATCCCTCCACATCTAAATCACTATGGAATTTCTCTATATTCATTTTGAATGGACGATCCACCCTTTTCACATACTCCTCCTCTTGATCATCCCTCCTCGGAACTTCCCTCCTAGGCCCTCTACCACTATAACCACGTCTTCTTCCCCTCACTACATGAACTCATCTACCCCCTCTTCTCACATATAAAGTAGCAACAGAATCTCCATCAAACTCTTCCTCTTTATGTTTATTACATACCTCTGCCGAAAGGGGTTGCATCGCCAAATTTTGAAGCTGATTGCGGATGTCCAGAATAGCAACCTCTAGATTGGCAAACCTTTGATTCATATCTAGCCTAGGTGGATCTTGGTCGATCATGAGCTCAATCTTTGGTGGTGCTAGGTAGGTTAATAAGGTCACAGATCAGGGGATCACATAGTCCTATGGATCGGCTCATAGATGGGGTCTCTCATAACTCTCTATAGTGATAATGTAACTCTCACTCTCAATCTGGAAATTAAGAAGGATCTCACTCTTGCTCTAATACCAATTAGCGTAGTCAACGAAAGCTAACTAAACTAGATTTGGTGGATGGTTCGAATTAGTAAAGATAGGAACTCTAACCTGCTCCTCACGAAGCTCAGCTAGAGGTTTGATTGAAATCAGGCAGCCAACTAGGGCAAAATTCACTCAGAACCCATGCAAATCCATGCACACTCATGCAAATCCATGCACGAAATAAGAGAGCTTTACCTGCTTTGTTTGATTCAAATTCAGATTATTATTATTCCATTCAGAAAGAAATAAATAGAGGTGTGAACTTAGGCAGATCTGGGAAGGCAGCAATAAAGCATTCATGCCCTCGCATCTTCACCCATACGTCCCTCTTTAACCCCTATTACATTAATGGCAATTTAAGCCTTATTACATTCTCCAAATTAAAGGAAAAATCATGAAAATTAATGACTGCAACTAAACAGAATAGAACATCATAAATGAGCATATTTAATGGCCATGCATGCCATGCATATGTAAGATACTCAAGTTGGAGCGTCCTACGCCATTTAGGCTCTTCTTGCATGAAAGTGTGGATGAGTTGCCTTAGATTCACTCAGACCACTTCACATACACTAAAAACCCTCTAAATGTTATGGTTATATTATTGATTTAGGCACCTCACTCATTATAGTAGCATAAGTTGTTATTCTAGTAAGTTAGTACCTAGTAAACCAATAGCTTAAGTTATGATCTTTATATTTGTGTTTTAGACTTTAGATAGTGCAAATAATAAACCAAACTTAATAATCTTATCCTAGAATAGTTTGTTAACCTTAGAGTAGGCCTAAAAACTCAATCCCTGTGGTACGACAATCCTACTTACTCTTATTACAATTCGCTACAATTCTGCTGATAATTGGTGCATGCCAACTATAATTGGTGCATGCCAGGTTTGTTCGTCCTAGAGCTTTTAGCTCGCGCCAGGTGCTATTGGCATGTGCTAGAGCTTCGGGTAGGTCAAAGGTTGGTGCATGCCAACTTTGTCTAGCGTATGCCAGGAAGATTGGACAAATGACTAATCGTCCATTGTTAAGTAGAATTACGGTAGAACATTCAAAGAAGCGAATCATCAAGGGGTGCAAAACAGGAAAAGAAATTTACACCTAATTGGGAGTTGCAAGCCTAAAGAAGCAAGTACAAGCCAAAAGAAGTGCGAGCTAAAGAGGAAGGCAAAATAAAACAAGACGTTTACAAAAAGAAAGAGTCTGCTAGCCTAAATAGACATTTGCAAGAAAGTTATGAGCTAAAGAGGAAGCGACTAAAGAGGAAGCAAGAGACAAACAAAAACACCAAGTCTGAAATGTGCATTGCAAGAAACCAAGCAAACTATGAGCTTGTTTGATAATTGAAACATGTAGATTGAGCAAGGCTTTACTAGCTTGAGTAAGAACTTGTAAGAATAATCACGAGAGGAAAAAGGCAAGAGTGGTGAGCATTTAGAGGGAAAAAGCTAACTATTTGAGTGCAAACATAAGTGAACTTGAGTGTGACATTCAATAGAGGGTAAACACATAAGGGAGTTGATGTAGCGCGTGGAAGCTTGTTCGATCAGATTGGCTTGAATGTCGAACACATAACAAAGTAACGATAATACAACTACTAATGCAACTTTCGTATTGTTAGTAGAGGTTTGTTGGATTCTAATTCCAATGGCACCTGGGTAGTCAAACAATGACTCGAAGTCCACCGAATCAAACCAATAGAAATCCACACAAAGAATAATGGGAATCCACCCAAAGATAATTTGGCAATAGCCTAATTCTTTGTAAACTATTTTCCAATATGATTCTATTACATATGACGTCCCTTTTTCACAAGTGATAAAAACGAAATTTAAAATTAAATTAAAGTGCTAGCCCTTTAGAATTCCGGAAATTAAGAAATCTGATTACAAGTGGGCATTTATTGCTAGTTATTGGCATTCATAACTACCTTATTAACTCAGAATAGAGGTTACATCAAAGGAATAAAAGCTGAGGACCAATTTCTTAAGTAAATGGGCCATAATGTGCATGAAAATGGGCCTTCATTGATGGACCAGCAAGGCATACGAAAATTGTCAATCTCTTTTCATGCAATCACCATGCATTCATAAAACGTCCTATGTCATCCTCCCCTCCTTAAGAAAACAAACTCATCCTGAGTTTGATGATAGTAAGGCTTGGTAACCTTCATATATCACCACAAAACCAATTGAAGCACTCGAATTCCTTGGTTGCACTTGGATTCTTCCCTTCTAGCAGAACAAATATTTAGAGCTCAAATCATTGGAACACACTATTCTCTAGCCTCCCGAGCGAGAGGGTCTACTTTTTTTCTTAAGTTTTCTGCTATTTCTCTAGACGATAGGTCATTTGTCTGGACGACCTGGCGTATGCCAGAAGTTCCTGGCATGCACCAGTTGATACGTTTTCTTAAGAGTTGGAGTACGCCAACTCTTCTGGCATGAGAGTTTTTGCCTCGGATGGCCAAAGTTGGCGTACGCCACCTATTTCAGGCGTGCGCCAACACAGCAGTTCTTCTAGCAGAGTTGCACAAATGAGTAAGTAAGAGAATATCGTCCCACAAGACCGAGTTTAAAGCTTCAACTTGGTTTTGGAACTTGTCTAAGATCAAATTATGAAGTGGTTTGATGGAAACTTTCGTTCTAAGATGGTTTACTACTCTAATAAATTATGAACTTAGTTACTTGAAGGTTTGGAATTCAAAACAGATTCTTAACACTTTATATTGCACAAATGAGCAAAGTGAACTTAAAACCACAATAATCATCGAATTCAGAAGGTTTACTAAGTACATAACATGGTCCTAGTGTTTCGAAATCAACCAAACTACACTCTCGTGTTAGAAAGGCCTAAATTGCTTCTTTACTATGCTTAGAATGATAAGATGTTCTCTCGACCCCAAAAACCAACCAAGCACAGCAAAGAACCAACTATATGCATCACTTTAAGGACAATAAATCACTGAGTAAGAGTATTAACAACTCGAACCAGCAACTTATCTAACTAACCTTTCCATTTAAACTATCTCCTCTCAGTTTCAAGTTTAAACTAACTTCTAACCTTGGTGATCAAACAAGTTTAGCATGGCATGAAGTTCGTTAGTTTGACATGTTCATCATGTTTTTAACCCTCTAAACCGTGACTAAGTAGTGGCTTTAAGCCACCAAACTCAAAGATCAACTACTCACACATGCTTGAAAAGAACAATATAATCAAAAACATGAACATACTAAACATTATTTAGCAAAACGAAGAGTACAAGAGAAGAAAGTGTTACAAGGTGATCCTCAGCTTTTCCTCAAGTTCTTCACAGAAAAGCTGGTCCAAGTTCGTTCTCTCTCCTTCTCTCTCTCACACACTTGTCTATTCTACACTAATATTCATTATTTGCATAAAAACAAAAGTCCAAAGTCAAACAAATGTAAACTAACTTAATATCCTAACCACTCTCCACCTCTGCACCATAATGGTCTGCCAAGGTCACAAGAAGGCCAAAAATCCCGAGTGTATGGCCCCCTCCAATGTTTTCCACTCAAAAAGGCAAATGGCTGGTAGTGTCACTATTTGGTCTGGCGTACGCCAACTGTGCTTGGCGTACACCAGGTCTCCAGGTGCTTGGTCGTTCGCAATCCATCAATCTTGCTCGTGGTCGTTCGCTCCTGGTACATCATTGGCGTACGCCACCTATCTCTGGCGTGCGCCAGGTCCTCAGCTTTGCTCTTCCTCTTCTCCCCTTCTCCCCTCTTGTCCATACATCCACTTGTCTAGCTCGGTCGTCATCCATTTCCTCGAATTAGCTCCTAAAACCATAAAACATAATGAGAAATAAAATACATGACTAAAAACATGAAATAAAGAAAACTAAGACAAAGATGACATAAACTTAAAATAAAACAACCTAAAATACTAAGAACAACCTATAAAATAGACATAAGTAATGAGTGTTTTAAGCACTTATTACACCCCCACACTTGAATCTTTGCTTGTCCCCAAGCAAGACTCAAATGCGAACAACAACTAAATAAAAATCACAAAAACACACACAAATGCAATACGAGGTAAAGACTTGGCAAGACCCTTTCAAAACTTAACTTCCCTCAAAAATATCAACTAATATCAAAATCTCATCAAAAACCTAGTTAAGTCATCAACTACAAAACACAAAACACTATGAACTAGTAAACGCATCGACACTCTATTATTTAAGAAAGTGTTGACTCTATGTAAAAGACACTAGAAGGTTAAACTCTCGATGATAGTAAAGTGTATCACTCATATAATGTGTATGGTCAACTTCCTATCACTCGCATACAGGTCAGTATCTCAAAGCATCCTACGTCCTACTCAGCGCTATCTACAAGTCGCAATGGTTGTCAATGATCGGGGGGGCTTTTCATCGGGTTGTAATGGGGCAGAAGGTCAGGGTGAGGTAAAATATATGGGAAGTGGCTAAGTGACCCAATCCGAGGACTGAATACATGAACTAAGCAATCACTCGACTAATCTAAAACATCCTCACCAAGTATAATAAACGTACACTCCCCAATCTCCCAATATACAAAGACCTAGAAGCCCAAGTTTTACCTAAACTCATGCTTATTTGACTTCACACACTTTTTTTCTTTTTTTTTTCTTTCTTTTTCACTTTTTTTCTTTTCTTTTTCTTTATTTTCACTTTTTTCTTTTCTTTTTCAACATGCTATAACTCATGCACGTGTCTAAGCAAAACTTGTCTTCTCAACATGGTCATAAACTAAAAAATAAAATCCCAACATATATCCCAAGTCAGTTTCAGATACCGACCTATCCTAATACAAACATTCCCAACAAGCGTAACCTAAAAGTCCTCAAATCAGATGATCAAAGGTAGGGAAGATGGTGGATAATAGGGTCATAGTTGGCTTCCTCAACTAAGATCAATAAAAAGGCTCGGCTCAAATGGTTTTACGCAAACGATCATAAGGGATTTTGGCTATAAGACTCTAGGCTCAAATATCAAAGAATGCCCCTCTCACAACTCCCACGCAATCAAGACCACGATAAGTACTAGTAGGATGCCTCGATTAACTAACACTAGTATGCACCTCATGAAAAAAAGAGACTGGTGTCTCTTCCATCGGCTCAAACCTCACAAGGTACACTCAAAAACTCTCTAGTCTAGTCTACATAATGAAACAACCTTCCTAAACAACAGAGTGTGAGGTTTCTACCAATTCCTAGGCATTGTGTTCAAATTAAATTCCTAACTAAGAGTTTGATAAAATTCTAACACAAGTTGAAAATTTTTGAGGGGGTCAAATTTTTGAAAAATTCATGCCAAGTCTAAACCTATACAACCTAGACACTTTAAACATCCTAAAAAGAAAGATTCCTTGCTGGAAGGAACCCTCTCCCACACTTGAATGATACATTGTCCTCAAGGTGTCTAATACACACAATCAAAAACACAAATATCACACAAGTATAAAAAGAACAGACATGCAAGTAGGCAAAAACAAAGATAAGCAAAAATACAAACACACACAATGAAATCTAAAACACAAAAGAGCAAAGAAAGTAAAATAAATAAATAAAAAGACTAAGGAAGTAGGAGCTCCGTGTCAATCCCGTGCTGGTGACTATGGTGGAAAGCTGAATCCACTGCCAAAGTTCTTGGCCCACTGTCTCATCCACGCCGCGTGTGCCCTCTGCTCTGCTCTGAATGCCCGTTGCTCCTCCCACTCAGCTCTCTGTTGCTCCTCCATACGAGCAGTCACTGACGTCAAATGCTGAAGCTGGACGCCATATCCTTGAAGCTGGTCTCCATAGCCCTGTAATTGCAACTGCATCGCAGAAAACTGGTCATGAAGATCTACCTGCGGGTATGGAGACTGAAGGCTGGGTCCAGCCTTGTCATGATGCTCCTCTCTCTCCTAATCCGGCTCCTGAGGGTCAGGTACTAGCGTCGGCATTGGGAGGCCCAATCTGGTATGGGTAGCTATGACTGCCTAGCACTCCTCCCATGGCCTATATCGCACTATCTCCTCGCTATCTCTCATCATTGTCCTCTTGATCAGCTTGCTATAGTTGAGCTTGTCAATGTCAAGATCCACCGGCTTCACATACGACCCTGTATACTCTGAAAATCTCAAAGGAAAGCGGTGACGTGCAATACGAGAAATGATATGACCTAGGTATAAATGCCTAGGTTCCCTATCGCTAATAGAATATGCAAAGCAGTCAACCACCATAGCATAAGTGCTAAACCTAACATTGTGGCGGAGGCAGTCAATGGCATAAAGTTGAGATCTGAACACTTTAGACTCTTCCCATTGACCACAAAAGGTCAGAGTCATAAAGCGATGGAGGATACCTAAGTATGGTTCTCTAATTAGAGCGTTAGGCACCTTCCCCAACTCATATCTAGTGAAACCAATAATCTCATGCCATGCCTGATAGGCTAACCTAGTTGGATGAAAGTCTAAAGCTCTCCCACTACTCGTAAGTTCAAACAGATCAACAAATTCAGCTTCATCCATCTCAAAATCAGTGTCAAATACTCGTGCAGAAAATGAATGCCTATTTGCCTGAACCTGCAGAGTGCAGTAGAACTCCATCGCTAACTCCTGTCTAGCCAAAATTGTTCTATCCTTAAAGTACTCCCATCCTATATTATCAAAAGCCTCATCCAACTCATCAGCTACCCTTAAAATTCTCATCTCATTCCAATTAATCTTAAAATGGCTAACAGTGGTGAGTTGAGAAAATCTTTGGTACCTCTCTCCCTCCCAATCGTTGAAGATTGCAAAGGGAGCGTTGTAGCGGTGGCGGATGTCTCTGGGTCGATCTGATGAAGAATCTGACCCTGATGGTGTAGGAGTCTGTACGTGCTTCCCTGTATTCCTCCTGCTCATCCGGCTAGATCCTCCTATTCTTGACATTGTTAATCATCTTTCGGGAGTTGGGTAATGTGGGCAATGTATCCGGGTAGCTCGGGCAAGAGTAGATCTAGGTTTCGGATCTAAGAATTCTTGTGGATTGTCAATTATGAGTAAAAATCGGCCACTGTCGAATTTATACTCCCCCTTTTTGACCTACCTGGCATACGCCAGGCATACCTGGCGTACGCCAAGTTTGCATGTTGGGCATAATTGGCGTGCGCCAATGATTTCTAGCGTACGCCAGTCATGAATTTTTGGTGTTTTGGCCAAGAGGTTATAGGCCTCTCGGCCGCGACATGGCGCGCGCTAACACATAGGGAAATTACCATTTTGATTGGTCGTATACACATACTTCGTATAAACGAATAAATAAATGCATGAGAACATAGATTTTTATTCCACAACACTGAAAGTGGCAACGACAATCTACAGAACAGAATTTAAAGCAAAATATATAAAAAGAACCCAAAAAAGTACGATTAAACCAAAAAGAAAAAGGATTTCCCTATCACTTTCTTTGTAAAAGGTACGGTTTGCTCTTGCTTTTTCCGCCATTGTCGAAGTCATTCTGGCCCTTTGTTCGTTAGAGGGTAAAGAGGCTTAAGCTCGTGATGTTTGATTGAAACTTTCAGATGTGGGTGGGGGTGTGATGTATTTGGCAAAATGTTGCTTGTTCTTAGAGGTTATGGCAAATTGCGGTGATCTCAGAATTTATAGGTTTGGAATCTGCCCTATCTGACGTGCGCCAATGACTTTTCATGCATAATTGGCGTACGCCAATTGGTTCCGGCACATGCCATTTAGTGATTTTTTGGTGAAAATAGCTCTTGCCATTTACATTCTACCTAAACCAATTGACTAACAAATACTTAAACTACAAATTGTGATAACAACACACAAATGTACATCTAAACTAATTTTTTTTTGTTTTCTATTTTTAATTTTTTTGGCTTTTATGTACGCTGCATTCCTGGAAAGCTTGAAAACCAGACGCCCTATTCTGATGGGTCATTCCTTTGACAGATTGTCATTTATCGTGACCTTTTCGGCTCGAAGCCTAACAAGGTCATGACATATTAGCACAGTCGCTCGATTGGCATATAGTACTATCTCTGATGCAATCACCGTCAAAGGTGGAACTTCGATATCCACCGCTCACACAACTCCTCAATTGCGTAGTAAGACAAACTTCTTGGTCTCGCAACCCTTTCAGCACGAAGCTTAACGGGGTCTTGATGCAACAAGACAGTTCTCTCGGTTTGCGAAATTGTAGTATGTTTGCTGCAAACACCATTGTGCTCCAACTTCCCACACTTGTGATAGAAACCAAATCTTGCCATCCTTCATCTGTAGGCACACTTTGATGTTCCTTTCGAATGTCTATCTAAATTCCCTTCGCATCTCTCTAGTCTCAACGTTTCTTTTGCTTTCTTTAGAATGACGAGACAAATGTCCATTGGAATTTTCTTTGAGATTAGTAATCTAAGCAACAATATATACTTAACACAAAACATCCTGTTCTTTATCCTCTAACAGGTAAAAGAGAAACACTTTTCTTACTAATCCATCTCTTGTTGTTGCAACAGACACACTTCACAATCGGAGTACCATGATGTACTAGTTCTTTTCCTTGCGACTCTCCTGGCATTACGCCTAGTTGAACCACCATTTAACTCTACGGTTCTCACTTTTGGCAAAGGGTGACTAGCATGTTGTAAGTCACGACGCTCGATTCTCAAAGTTTCTTTTGCTGTACGGAGAATAACTAGGCAAATTTCTAGTGGAAGTTTATTTTTCACTAGGAAACTTACTAGTAAAATGTACTTTGAGCAAAATATTTCTTCCTCTCTTGTGATTCTGCACGTAAAAGAAAATAATATAGTCCATATTAGCGAAATAATAGAAGTAAATACTAATAAAATTAAAAATGAACCTAATAAACCTAGACATGCTAATTTAGAGTCATCAACTTGACTATTTTCGTGTCTATGCATTATTCAACATATTAACCAATTGCACTTCTGCAATTTGGTTAATAATGTCTCCTCCCAGGTAGATTTTGCATCTTTGGCCATTAACTCTGAATACCTCCCCTTTCATACTTTGTAAATCAAGTGCCCCATAAGGGAACACTTTCATAATTGTGTAAGGTCCGCTCCATTTAGATTTGAGCTTCCCAGGGAAGAGTTTAAATCTAGAGTTAAAAAGAACATGTTGGCCTTCTTTAAAATCTTTTCTGATAATATGGGCATCATGTCTTTTTTTTGTTTTTTCCTTGTAGAGTCTTGAGCTTTCGAATGCAAGATCTCGAATTTCTTCCAACTCATAGAGTTGGAGAATTCTTCGTTCCCCCGCCTTTTTGTAATTGTAATTAAGGGTCTTGATAGCCCAAAATGCATGATGCTCAAGTTCCACTGGAAGATGGCATGCTTTGCCATAAACTAACCTGTAAGGCGACATTCCAATTGGAGTTTTGAATGCCGTTTGATATGCTCATAAGGCATCATCGAGTTTGGTTGACCAATCTTTCCTAGACGATCCGATCGTCTTTTCTAGAATCTTTTTGAGCTCTCGATTGGAAAGCTCTACTTGTCCGCTTGTTTAGGGATGATAAGGTGTTGCCACCTTATGAGTTACCCCATATCTTTTGAGCAGGACTTCAAATGGTTTGTTGCAGAAGTGGTATCCACCATTACTAATTATTGCTCGTGGCACACCAAATCTCGAGAAGAGCTTCTTAAGAAATTGAATAACTATTCTAGCGTCATTTGTAGGTGACGCCAAAGCTTCTACCCATTTTGAAACGTAGTCAACTCCAACCAAGATATACTTATTGCCATACGAAGTGGGAAAAGGTCCCATAAAGTCCAATCCCCATACGTCAAAGAGCTCAACTTCTAAAATACCAGATAATGGCATCTCATTTCTTTTTGAAATGTTACCTGTTCTTTGGCAGCGATCATATTACTCCACATAGATACGTGCATCTCTAAATATGTAGGGCCAATAAAATCCACACTCAAATACCCTTGCTGCAGTCCTTGTTGCTCCATAATGACCTGAGTAAGTAGTATTATGACATTGCTCTAAAACATTAGCTATTTCCCAATCAGCAATGCACCATCAAAGCACCCCATCATTACATCTCTTAAAGAGATATGGATCATCCCAAACAAACAATTTAGCATCCCTGAGGAATTTCTTCCTTTGAGGATAACTAAAGCCTTCAGGAATAATTTCTCCAACTAAAAAGTTGGCAAAATCTGCATACCACGGGGCTCCCACTCTACTTATCATCATCAGAGTTTCATCAGGAAACTCTTCCTGAATCTTACCATTTTTCTCCATCCCGTCGCTTTGCTCTAGACGAGAGAGATGATCTGTGACAATGTTTTCAGCTCCTTTCTTATCTTTGATTGACAAATCAAATTCTTGAAGTAACAGAATCTAGCGCATTAAGCGAGGTTTTGCATCTTGCTTTGAGAATAAATACTTCAAGATTCTTTCATCTACCATAAAATGGCACTTTTCCCAGTTTAGCACAAGATTCTTTTCCTCACATCTTTCCAGCACTTTATCAAGATTCTCCAAACAATGATCAAATGAGTTACCGAATACAGAGAAGTCATCCATGAAGATTTCCATAATCTTCTCATTCATCTCCCAAAAGATGGACTCCATACAACGTTGGACTATTGTTGGGGCACAACTTAATCCAAAAGGCATTCTGCGATAAGCAAAAATACCAAAAGGACAAGTGAAAGATGTTTTCTCTTGATCTCTGGGGTATATTGCTATTTGGTTGTACCCTGAGTACCCATCTAAAAAGAAATAGTAAGAATACCCTACTGTCCTTTCCAACATTTGATCAATGAATGGCAAAGGAAAATGATCCTTTCGTGTGGCATCATTTAATTTTCTATAATCAACACACACTCTCCAACCGATCACAATACGTGTTGGAATGAGTTCCCCCTCATCGTTGATTACCACTGTCATTCCCCCTTTCTTGGGAACACAATGGATTGGACTAACCCATTCACTATCCGAGATTGGATAAATAATGCCTGCTTCTAGAAGCTTGATCACCTCCTTCTTTACAACCTCTTTCATGTTAGGATTCAGTCGCCTTTGTCGGTCTACCCTAGGCCTTGCTCCATTCTACATGTGAATATGGTGTATTACAATTTTTGGACTTATCCCCTTGATCGAGATTATAATTGGTAACCTACCTCCATCTATCAAGAATGCATATCTTAGATGCGAGGGTAGTTTTTTTAACTCCAAGGATAGAGCTTTCACAATTGAGGGTGGAGTTCGATATCTCAAATGAATTTCCAATTCCTCAAGTAGACTTTTTGTATCGACATCCTCCTTAACTTCCTTCACAATTTCCTCTTCTTCTTCGTGTTGTTCTTTATCTTCTATTCTCAAAATATTTTCCTTGCAACATTCGAGAATACATTCATCAACAACATCAATTTTCATGCACATCCCTTCATCAAGAGGATGACGCATCACACTTGTCATTTTAAACTCAACCTTCTCATCTCCAATTCGTAGAACCAATTTACCATTATGCACATCTACCAATGCATAAGCTGTGTTAAGGAAGGGTCTGCCAAAAATTAGTGGACAATTTTTGTCCTCCGAAAAATCCAGAACCACAAAGTCCACTGGAAAGATGAACCTGTCGATCTTTACCAGGACATCCTCAACCATACTGAATGGTTTCTTTATAGTTTGGTCTGCTAACTGGAGTAGCATGGAAGTTGGCTTTACATCACACAGCCCAAGTTTGTGAAATGTCGATAAAGGCATCAAGTTAATACTTGCGCCTAAATCACATAAACACTTTGGAAACTCTATGTCACCAATAAAACTAGGAATAGTGAAGCTCCCAGGATCTTGAAGCTTAGTGGGAATATTTTTCAAGATTAGAGAGCTACAATCTACCGTGAGGGCGACTATCTCTTTATCTTCCCATTTCCTCTTCTTCGTGACTAGTTCCTTTAGAAATTTGGCATAGTGTGGAACTAGATCTAGCATCTCAAGAAAAGAGACACTGATTTGTACATCCTTCATTTTCTCCATAAAACGGAGGAATTTCTCATCCATTCCCAACTTTCTCTTTACCCTTTGTGGATAAGGTAGAATAGGAATCATTTGGGGTGGCGGTACATAAACTTCTTCTTCTACCGCAACTTTATCTTGTAAAGTTTTTTCTTGAGGCAGTTGTTCAACTTTCTCTTTCACAACATCGTCAACCTTATCTTTGTCAGAGTCCACCACTTCACTTTCATTAGCCTTCTTGTTGACTATTTGAGAGGCTAATTCTTTACCACTCCTTAAAGCGATAGCGTTTACGTGACCTCGAGGATTTTCTTCAGTAGAACTAGGGAGTGAACCTATTGCTCTTTGGGCATTTGCCTTTGTAATTTTCCCAAGTTGTATTTCCATGTTTCACATGGTAGTTGATTGCCCCCTAAGGAATTGTTCCAAATTATTTTGCCTTGCCTCTTGGCTTGCTAAGGCCTTCAAGATTTGGCTTTGGTTAGTAGATGATTCTCCAGTCTGTTGGATGAATTTCTCTACCTTGTCAAATCTTTCCTCTAGGGCCCCCATTCTTTCTCCCAAAAATCCACGTGGTTGAAAACCAGGTGGTGGTCCTTGTTGTGGTGCACGTAATGGTAGTCCTTTATCAGGAACAATTGCCATGTTATCTTCATTGCTCCTATCTTTCCACGAGAAATTTGGATGATTCCTCCATCCAGGGTTGTATGTTGAAGAATATGGATTGTTCCCCATCCTATTTCCTCCTTGTCCTTGACCACTAACAAAATTTACTGGCTCAGTTTGTTGGTTCATCATAGCATATTGACTCATGTTGTGGCCACTGTTGCCACACGCTTCACAATTTTGTTGAATAGCGACAGCATCAACTTTGCTACAGATCAATTCACGTAACTGTTTTGCCATTAAATCTACCTGAGCTTGTAATGATGAGGAAGCATCAAGTTCAATCATTCCTCTCTTCTCACTTCGCTCAATTAGTTCTCTAAGCTCTCTGACAAGCTATTTTTTTCTCTCATTTGCGATTATCCTGTTTGTTGCTGCCAACTCTTCCAGAACATGGTAAGCTTCATCTCTTTCCTTCCTCAGAAAATTCCCATTGGAAGCAGCATCAACTGTTCCCATTGTTGTCGGTGAAAGGCTAAAATAAAAAGTCTTTAGCAAAGACTCCTTCGATAAACTATGGTGTGGGCAACTCCTCTGCAATCCCTTAAATCTCTCCCAAGTTTCACTCAAAGAGTCTCCTTCATATTATTCAAAATTTGTGATCTCCTTGACTAGCTTACTTGTCCTCAAGTGTGGGAAATATTGATCCAGAAAAGCATTTGCAAGTTCTGCCCAAGTAGTTATTTGAGTATCCTTAAGTTGCTTATACCATAGTTTAGCCTTGTCCCTAAGCATGTATGGAAACATTCTTATCTTTATGACATCATCAGAAACTCCCTAATACTTGAAGTTATCAGCTAATTCCATGAAGTTTCCAAGATGGTCATTTGCATCTTCATTAGGTAATCCATAGAACTGACTTGATGCTTGAAGCATATGAATCACTGCCGGCTTGATTTCGAAGTGATTAGCTTCAATAGTTGGATGCTGGATTCCTATTTTTGCTCCTTCATATGTCAATCTTCCATGGTCCAATAGAGATTGTCGAGGTGCTTGAGCCTCAGCTCCTTGTCCTTCTTGTCTTTGATCCATCCTAGATTTATCTCTTTTTTTCTTGCGCAATGACCTTTCTAATCGAGTAATGTCTTCTTCAAATTCTAACAGAAGGTTTTTGGTTGATCTGGTTAAGGGCATGCACATAATTTTCCTCCTTAGTAACTTGTTTTGCAAGTAACGCTAAAAATTAACACTAAAAAATCTTTTTTGTTTTTTTATTATTATAATACTACTATTAGAACACGTAAAAAGTTTTCCTAACCCAAGTTCATTCACCAAATTAAGTATTTAAAATTCGATCCCAGGCAACGGTGCCAATTTGTTCTCTAGCCTCCCGAGCGAGAGGGTCTGCTTTTTTTCTTAAGTTTTCTGCTGTTTCTCTAGACGATAGGTCGTCTATCTGGACGACCTGGCGTATGCCAGAAGTTCTTGGCGTACGTCAGTTGATACATTTTCTTAAGAGTTGGAGTACGCCAACTCTTCCAGCGTGAGAATTTTTGCCTCGGATGGCCAAAGTTGGCGTACGCCACCTATTTCTGGCGTGCGCCAACCCAGCAGTTCTTCTAGCAGAGTTGCACAAATGAGTAAGTAAGGGAATATCGTCCCACAAAGACCGAGTTTAAAGCTTCAACTTGGTTTTGGAACTTGTCTAAGATCAAATTATGAAGTGGTTTGATGGAAACTTTCGTTCTAAGATGGTTTACTACTCTAATAAATTATGAACTTAGTTACTTGAAGGTTTGGAATTCAAAACAGATTCTTAAGAACTTATATTGCACAAATGAGCAAAGTGAACTTAAAACCACAATAATCATCGAATTCAGAAGGTTTACTAAGTACATAACATGGTCCTAGTGTTTCGAAATCAACCAAACAACACTCTCGTGCTAGAAAGGCCTAAATTGCTTCTTTACCATGCTTAGAATGATAAGATATTCTCTCGACCCCAAAAACCAACCAAGCACAGCAAAGAACCAACTATATGCATCACTTTAAGGACAATAAATCACTGAGTAAGAGTATTAGCAACTCGAACCAGCAACTTATCTAACTAACCTTTCCATTTAAACTATCTCCTCTCGGTTTCAAGTTTAAACTAACTTCTAACCTTGCTGATCAAACAAGTTTAGCATGGCATGAAGTTCGTTAGTTTGACATGTTCATCATGTTTTTAACCCTCTAAACCGTGACTAAGTAGTGGCTTTAAGCCACCAAACTCAAAGATTAATTACTCACACATGCTTGCAAAGAACAATATAATCAAAAACATGAACATACTAAACATTATTTAGCAAAACGAAGAGTACAAGAGAAGAAAGTGTTACAAGGTGATCCTCAGCTTTTCCTCAAGTTCTTCACAGAAAAGCTGGTCCAAGTTCGTTCTCTCTCCTTCTCTCTCTCTCTCACACTTGTCTATTCTACACTAATGTTCATTATTTGCATAAAAACAAAAGTCCAAAGTCAAACAAATGTAAACTAACTTAATATCCTAACCACTCTCCACCTCTGCACCATAATGGTCTGCCAAGGTCACAAGAAGGCCAAAAATCCCGGCTGATAGTGTCACTGTCTGGTCTGGCATACGACAACTGTGCCTGGTGTACGCCAGGTCTCCAGGTGCTTGGTTGTTTGTAATCCATCAATCTTGCTCGTGGTCGTTCACTCCTGGTGCATCATTGGCGTACGCCAACTATCTCTGGCGTGCGCCAGGTCCTCAGCTTTGCTCTTCCTCTTCTCCCCTTCTCCCCTCTCATCCATGCATCCGCTCGTCTAGCTTGGTCATCATCCATTTCCTCGAATTAGCTCATAAAACCATAAAACATAATAAGAAACAAAATACACGACTGAAAACATGAAATAAAGAAAACTAAGACAAAGATGACATAAACTTAAAATAAAACATCCTAAAACACTAAGAACAACCTATAAAATAGACATAAGTAATGAGTGTTTTAAGCACTCATCACACACCATGACAAGCACAAAGTCTTTAGCCCTCCTTTCTATAGACTTTAAATCATTCCAAATCATAACCAAAGAGGAAACTTCAACATAATCAAAGTGATCCGCTCCCAGAAAGACAATATGTGCATGCTGAGACTCATAAATCACTTCATCTTTATGTAAACAATCTTCCGTAGGCTTCTCAATGGTAAGAACAAATGACTCCGCATTCTGCCATAAAGCTGACGACTTGTCAAATAACTCTTTGATGCATAGCAATGTTAAATCACTCTTATTCAATTGCTCAACATCAAATAAATCCTCACTAAAGTGGCCAAACTCGTCCAAAATCAAATTGTCTTCTACAATCTAATTCTTAGGCTCCAAATCATCAAGTTTATCTTCTGAAATCACGTTTCCTTCAACCACAGAAGTGACAACAACTCTAGCATCACAACCATAGTATGAAGAGTAAATTACATCTGCCCCCCTGTAGTTTGGGGTATTTAATGTTGACCCCCCTCTTATTCGCAAACTGATTAAAAAAACCCCTAACTTTGGCACAATTGTACCATTTGGCCCCTGATGCCGGAACCGGCATAATTCTCCGGCGAGGAGGCATGAGAAATGACAATTATACCCTTCTATTAAAAAAAATAAAAATATCTCTCTCCTCCTTCCTCCTTTCTCCTTCCTCCTTCCTCGTCCTCCTTCCTCCCTCCTCCTCCCATTCTCAGAAAATTATATCAATCAAAATTATAACCAAAAGAGAAAAAGGAATCCTAACAGATTCCAATCCCACCCAACAAAAATTAAGCAAGCATCTACCACAATCCAGACATCCCCTTTGAAACCCTAAGATCGAATCATTAGAACTCTCTAAAACTAAAAATCCAACCAAAAGGGACAAAAGAATCCAAACAGATTCTAATTCTACCCAATGAAAACTTCCACAATCCAATCATCCCCTTCAGGACCCTAGAAATTCAATCAATTGAGAGGAAGTCGGGGCTGTCGTGGAGGAGTACACCTTATAGACGAGTCCCCAACGAAACTGGTTCTCGTTGGGGCTAATCCCGGGGAATAGGATCTGGCCGTCTCCAGCCTCGAGGTCCACGTCACCCTAAAGACAGAAGCACCAATGTGGGTAAAGACCGGGAGCAAGGAATCCTGCCCAAGATGGTGGCGAGGAATCCTCGTCGCATCTCTGTCGCTCCTCTAGTCATTGTCCCAAGATGCTCAAACCCCAATAGTCACATCGTCTTTCTCTAGACAGATTAGAAACCCAAAATCACCTTCTATGGTTGTGGTTGTGGAGATCGACGCCTCCTCGACCTTGCTCTCTGGGTTCATTGCTAGATCAGGAAACTACATGGTGACGGTGGCATTGGACATCATGGTGATTGGTCTCTACCTTCCTAACGATGGTGGCTGTGGAGCGGGAGGAAGAAGAAGCGGTTGGTACGTGTGTACATGGACGAGTGCTTCTGGGTATGAGAAATCTAGGTGTTTTTCTTGGTGTTCTTTGATTTTTGTTCTTATTTGAGACTTGAATTGTTTGGGATTTATAGTTATCAAAGCGTAGGAGATGTTCTTTGTTTTTGGATTGAATTTAATTAATTTTCTTACTTTGTTTATTTTGTTGTTTTCGGTTGTTTATTTTTTATATTCGATTGATTACTTGGATAATTTTCTTAGAGGAGGAAGGAGGGAGGAGGAAGGAAAAGAGATAGATTTTTTTTAATAGAAGGGTATAATTGTCATTTCTCATACCTCCTCGCCGGAGAATTATGCCGGTTCTGGCATCAGGGGCCAAATGGTACAATTGTGCCAAAGTTAAGGGTCTTTTTAATCGGTTTGCGAATAAGAGGGGGGTCAGTGTTAAATACCCCAAACTACAGGGGGCCAGATGTAATTTACTCTAGTATGAATCCCAAAAGAGATCCCACTTTTCACTAGCTAGATCAAGAATCTCATTATCTTGCTTAGGAAACAACTCAGAAATCAGTAATCTCTCATTCTGGTCCAACGGGAAATTTTCTTTTTACCTCGTCGCTCTCTTCCAACTTGCAATCCATCCCACCACATGAAAAGATCAAATTGCAATCGAGATGTAGCAAATTGCAATTGAGCAAAATAAGAAAACTTCTCATTGTCAAAATATAATCCAATCTTCACAAGCCAATTGATGAATTCACCTTTCTAAATCTTTCTATCAAGAGTAGCAATATCACACGCTGTTGGAAAAATTAGTTTATCCATCTTGTAATAAACGTGTTCCTCACATCATTTCTAACCATAAAATGACAAATGGCACAGATAATGAAAGCAAATTAAACTAACTTAGGTGGATGGTTCGTACTTGGAAAACGATGAACTCTAACCTGCTCCTCACAAAGCTCAGCTAGAGGTTTGCTCGAAAATTCAAGCAGCCAACTAGGGCAGTTTTAGTTAACACCGTGCAAATCCATGCACCACATGCAAGTCCATGCATGAAAAGGTAAGTTCATTCTAACACTCAATTTGATTCAAATTCTCACTGTCCGTTTATTGAATTTAAAGGCATTACATATAGGGGCGTGATTTTAGGCTGAGTTGAAGGTGGACATAAAGACACGCACCTCCTCACATTCGTCCACCCTTTCCATCATCTTTAACCACCTATTTATGGCATTACTCATGGCCTTATATTACATCTGAATGCGAAAGGAAAGAAACTTAAATGTTCGGACATGAATGTAATTAAATAAAACTCATAAACAAAGTCAAGCTTGCCATGCACATGTAATAAATTCCATACACATGTCTAGCTGATCAGCTTGCTCTCCTCGGCCTTGTCTCTTCATTCTGAAGCGTCCTACACCATCCTCCCCTTCTTGAGAAGATGCTAGTCTCGAGCAACTAGTTTTATTAGAAAAGGCAATGGGTCGAAGTAAGGTGACAAGTCTACGACATTAAACGTCTTGCTTACTCCAAACTCTTCAGGCAGGTCCACCACATAAGCATTGTCATTGACACACCTTAAAATCTTGTAGGGTCCGAACTTCCTGGCCTGAAGTTTGCCTCCCATGTTGGAGGGCATCCTCTCCTTGCGAAACTGCACCATAACCTATTCCCCTGGTTGAAATAATTGCACTCTCCTATGCTCATCCTTTCGCTTCTTTTCCTTGCCATAGGTTGCCTCCAATCTGGCCTTAATAGCATCTAAGATGGCTTGTACATGCTCGGTATAGGTGATAGTAGAAGGGTTTGCTCTTGGAGGCCTCGGCATGCTAGACACATCCATAAGGTGATTAGGTACCTTAGTGTAAACCAAGGAGAATGGTGACTTCCCTGTGGATCGATGAGTGGCACCATTGTAAGCAAACTCAGCAATGGGGAGAGCAAGGTCCCATTGATGTTGTCTTTCATGACACAAGCTGTGTAGGAGGTTGCCAAGGTGATGTGAGGCCATCCAACAACGAGCAAGGAGCAATGCAAGTACCAGTTGGGCCGATTACAAGAGCAAAAGCCAAGAAGCTTCAATCTGAACTCAATGGATTTGTTCAAAGCTTTTGGACTCAAGTTGATGCAAACAAGCTCAAGGAGGACGTGTGCATGGCCCATGCAAAGCCCATGCACGTTTTGCAAGCTGATTTGGAAGATATGCCCACTCCTAAAAAGTAGGGATACGTTTTGGAAGCTGAATTGAAAGATATGCCCACTCCTAAAAAGTAGGGATGCTCATTCAGCCTTGTTTAGGATGTCTACTTCAAAGAGACTTCTACCTTATTTAGTCTTCCATTCTATTTAGGAGTTTTAGTTCAATAAGAGGTCAGAATCCCTTTGCTTTAGGAGCAAGTAATTCGACCAGAAGTAGGAGTTCTATTCCAGCCGCATGTTTGGCTTGTTTAGGAGAGTTTTGCTTAGGAAATTTGTGGGAACCCTAATCCTATATATAGGGTCCTATGTCTCATATTTTATTCAGACCATTATTGATATTTATATACTTAGCATTCAGCTATGAGGAGAGAGTTGATACTCTTGTGTGTTCTTGCTTGAGCTTGTGTGTCGCTTAGCATAGAACTTTATTTTCACTTATCAAACGGTTTGTCCATCCCCGTTTGTGGCGTGATTTGACTTTTAGGTCGTGGTTCATAGGATTCTTGCTGAGGGTTAGGTTCTTTTCGTGCCTAGTTCTTGCGGAGTTTGATTGAGTTGTGATCTGATTTCCACCCTAAAGTAGCATAGGTTCGTTTATTGAATCTTTCCGCTGAGATTCATATCAATCTAGCTTTTTGATCACATTCAACATCTTACATAAAGGCATTACTATCAAGTAATCAACACAAAAATTTAGTGCATCCTCGTGTTAGACCCCATTCATAATCATAGTCAGTAGAGCGTAATGTTTATGTAAAGCTATTTAAAAGCTTAAAAAATGAAAGTTATGTTGTATGTAAAGAATTACATTAGTAATATTGATGTGATCTCGGTAAGAGAAACACGATTTGCATGGATCTATTGTCGTCTAGGATGGATGAAACTTAGAACCCACGAATCTGAGCTAGCAAGAACCTCGGCAAGGAGCCTCAACCCTAGCTATAAACAATCCGAGAACGCCAAGTAACGGTCGAATTCACGCCACAAACGAGGATGGAAGACTTGTTTGATAAGTGAAAATAAAGTTCAACCTAACGACACACAAGCTTAGGCAAGAACAAGAAGAGTTATCAAAACTCACTAAGTCAGAGACTTATAATATTCAGAATGAATTCATGTATTGGGGTTCACGTTTTGTTATGCTAAGATGCCTTTATATAGGCTACAAAGTCTTCAAACATTCCTAAACAAACTAACTCCTAAAAAGAAGCTTGCAATCTGACCAAATTATACTTAATCCTAAATAGGTGAATTCTGGTCAGATTGTATTCTACACAACATTCTGAATACAATTGAGTCTTTTTAGACGAGTGAGTTTGATAACTCTTTGGTTCTTGCTTTGAGCTGGTGTGCTTGGCTTGAACGTTCTTTCACTTATCAAGCGAGTTGCCATCCTTGTTTGTGGCGTGAATTCGACCATTACTTGGCGTTCTCGGATTGTTTATAGCTAGGGTTGAGGCTCCTTGCCGAGGTTCTTGCTAGCTCAGATTCGTGGGTTCTAAGTTTCATCCATCCTAGACGACAATAGATCCGTGCAAATCGTGTTTCTCTTACCGAGATCACATCAAATATGATATAAATTTACTATACATTATAATTTTGAATGATATAATGTTCTTGATTATCTCAAATTTGAAGTAGGTCACCGATATATTTTTTCTCAAGTGTTAATTTCAGATTCTTATTATTCAAGTTCTTTGATAATAAATACAAGTTGATATTTTTTATGATAATAATCGTGTTATTAATGAAATACTTTATTTAACCAAGATAACATATATGTGCATGATAAATAACCATGAAAAATACTTGAAGTTTTAAACACTCATATTTAAGAACTTTCTAATAAGACTTAAAGAGAATTTAAATGACTCACGCAAAATTAGGAGAATTTAAAAATTACATGACTTGGTTTGGCTCATATCATATGATCCAAAGGCACGAGTATATGGGAAACACAAGCATATTTCCAAACTGAAAAAGTGATAAATATATCATCAACTTTGCAACTCTGTATATACCTTGAAAGAAATTAAAGGAAATTAGGTTAAGGTCTCTGTAATTTGGGGATTCAACTGGTTTCGTCCTCACTGTTTAAAAACTACTCTTTCAATCTTACTATGCAAAATAACCAAACTTTTTAGTCCCTAAAAGTCAACATAAATTTTTTATGACCATTATACTCTTTTTTTAAAAACTAACCTAAACCGAAACCCAAACCAAAATAAACCAAACCAAATCATCTCGAACCCAACCGATTCAAATAGTAGAACCCTTATTCTTCCTCCATCAACCTCCAAAATAGGATTTCATCCTCTGATAATCTTGCTTTTACAGATGAAAACTACAAACTGCTATATGCCCCACCATGCAAGCTCAATCATGTCTAGATGCTATAACTAACCACATTGAGCAGTTATTATAAAACTTGGGACCTCCAACATTAACAAACCCAATCCTGAAGTCAGCATCCAATAAATAAAGGAACACTAATATCTAGCAACATTAATTAACTCCTGGTAAAGAAGTGACTTCCAGTTCCAGAAGGGATGAACGGTAATTACAAAAATGATGCTGTTAAGGGAGGAGGGGCAGTGAGAGCATCTCTGGTCAACTTAAAATCCTTGTCCTTATTCAAATCACGACCTCTCACTTCCTCTTAGCCCCAAGCTCTCCTCCTCCACTACAGCAGTACTGGCTCATACCCCGATTCCTCCTCTATTGGTCCCTCTTATATCTACTTGATCTCACTTGCTAATTATTTTCTTGCTCAATTATGTGCCTGATTTGATTCGATAATGACAGTTTCTATTTTTCTAGGGAGATAGTTCCAGGAAAGGGTGAGAGTGGCGGTGAGGTTGTGGCCGCAGAACACAGAGGAATGTATCGCCGATGATGACTTTGTAGAGATGACATGGATGTCATGGGTTTTTTTCCTTTCCTGTTTTGGCCCGCTTGGAACAGGGAGTTGATGAAGTGGCGAGCTTCCCGCTTGGAGAAATTGGCTACTTTGCCTTCTTCAGGTGGTTGTAAATCTTCAAAGCCTAAATTGTCGTGTTCTACCTCAGCCATGGAGTGGTGGATTTTGTTAAGGAGAGAAGAAGAGAAAGTTACATTCTTGTTAAACCTTTCCTCGTTCTCTTCTTGGGTGTTTCTCTAATAATACGAGAAGTTGAAATCAAAGTCAGGCAATGCGATGTCTTTGTTGTGAATCCTTCTTGAACTAGAGAGGCCATGCCCGTGCTAGCAAGGATGGGGCCGGTACGGGGAGGCTATGCTAGAATCGGTGAATTGATATAGTTTGGTTCGATTAAATTTGGATTTAGTTAGATTGAATTTGGGTTTTTGTTAATTTTTCAAAAGAAGGGTATAATGGTCATAAAAATATTTATGTTGATTTTTAGGGACTAAAAACCTCGATTATTTTGTACAGCAAGAATTGAAAGAGTAGTTTTTAAGTAGTAAGGACTGAACTGATCCAATCCCCAAAATATAGCCAAATTTTCCCAAGAAATTATCATTAAAATTCTCATACTCCTCAAATATCTAATTTGACGCTACAAAAATGCCTTTAAAAAAGCCATGTTCAAGAGACAAAAAAATTTTACAAATTTTTACTAAAATATGATTTAAGTTGTTTTTGCCAATACTCTTCTATGATCATTACCACTAGCTCACACACACTTTTGTATCCTTTATTAAAAAATTTTATACTTATTTTTGTTATGCTATTCTTATATTCTCACAAGTAGATACAACACATCGATATCTTCCTTTATTAAAAGATTAACTTAAAATTCATTAAAAGTATATTTTTGATTAGTTCTAAATTTTATTAACCATTTAACTAAAAATCTTTTAAAAGTTTATATAATTGAATAAAATCTAGTGTCATTCAAGTTCTTGAAATTATCACCATAATTTCAAAATTTTAGTTTTAAAAATTAATATGTAATTTTAAAATTTTAGTTGAATAAAATCAGAGTTTATTCAATTAAAAAACAAAAAAATCCATTCTAACTCATAGTCAAAAAGAGGAGGAGAGGAGGAGAAAAAGAGAAGGAGGAGGGAGGGGGAGGAGGAGGAGGAGGGAGGAAGAAAAAGAGGAGGGGGCGGAGGAGGGAAGAGGAAGGAGGGAGGAGGAGGGGGCGGAGGAGGAGGGAGGAGGACGGGGCGGAGGAGGGATGAGGGGCAGAGGAGAATAAGGAGAGAGGAGGAGGAGGAGGAAGGCGGAGGAGGAAAAAGAGGAAGGGAAAGAGGAGGAGGAGGAGACAATGTCACGTGGCACTTATGTGGTGCTCACCGTGGCTGGGTAGCCTTCAAAGCTGTCTAAAACTAAAATTTCCCCAAAATGAAACTACAGGTACTAAATTCAGAAGAAAAAAACCACACCGTCTTTTTTTAGAATAGTCCAAACCACAAGGTACTTATGTGTACTTTTCCCTAAATATTATTGTGGAAAATTGTAAAATTAAATTTTACCCTTGCAAATTTCCCCTTCCTTTTCACTTGCTCTCAGTAACGGGAACCAAAAAACACTTTTGTCACCTCCTACGATCGTCCACTCACGGTGGCGATTCATGGACTGCCATTAGTCATGTTTGAGTCATTATGACCGTGCAAAGTCATTTATAACAAGCTTGCGATCTGTCATTCCCCATTTGCCCCAGCTTGAGTCTTTGCTATTTCACCATCATGAATAGTTTCCACAAATGGCATTGTTTTACAAAATTTGAGACCCTTACAGATAAGAACAAAAATTTGTCCTCACTGAGTATGGATGAAAGTGGAAAAGTTTACAATCCAAATATACTAGATATGTAAATAGTTTCCACAAATGGCATTATTTTACAAAATATGAGACCCTCACGACCAAGAACAAAAATTTGTCCTTACTGAGTATGGATGAAAGTGGAAAACTTACGTATCAATCACTTTTCTTTTTCTCGCTTTTATATGGAGGAGTAGGTGGTTGCATGGGTACCACATAGGTGACATGTGAGTGTCAAATATTGTCACGTGGCATACCATGTATACATGTCAAACATGTGGCATGTCATATGACATGCCACATAGGTGCCACGTGGTATACCATGTCTACATGTCAGACATGGGTGATGAGTGTCAAAAACACTCATTATTTGTGTACATTTCGTAGTAGGTTCTTAGTGTTTTTAGATTGTTTTAGTGAGTTCTAGTTGTCTTTGTCTTAGCTTTCGTTCATTGTGATTTTGAGTTATGTTTGTCATTTCTCATTGTGTTTTGTTGTTTTAGGAGCCTATTTGAGGACTAGAAAAGGATGCTCGACCAAATGCATGAAGGCATGGACAAAAAGGAGCATACAAAGGTAAGAATGACAAATCAGTAGAGCATGGTGCACGCCAATGAAGAATGGCGCACGCCATTGTTCTTAAAACTTGAAGATTGGCGAGCGCCATAGGTGCGATTGGCGCGCCAAGACAGACCTCTTCCTACTCAAAGGATGATAACTTTTGCGTACGACGTCCAAATGAGATGAGGTTGGTGGCGTTGGAAAGAGGACATCCGGGGCTACAACTTTGCGTCTAATAGGCATCTTCAAATTCGGAGTCTAAGAGGTCTAAATCGCAAGAATGGTGTATACCTTTGCAGCTGACGACGAGTTTCCCTCAACACCATTGGCGCGCGCCAGAGGCACGATTGGCGGGCGCCAATGATAGACAGTGACTGATATTTGGTCATCCCACTTGCTCAATTGAATGGCAAACACTTGGGGGGCCTAGGCACTCGGGTTTTTGGCATTTAGAGGTGTTGGCAGACATGTGTGGAGGCATTATAGAGTAGTGGTTAGG
>SOPF01025247.1:0-17557 GCA_012979155.1 Hypericum perforatum | reverse complement strand
TACCTAGTGAGCCTTGGATTGATATCTCTATGGATTTTGTATTAGGATTGCCTAGAACTAAACGTGGAAGAGATTCAATCTTTGTGGTGGTAGATAGGTTTTCTAAGATGGCACATTTCATTCCATGCCATAAAACTGATGATGCTTCTAATGTTGCTGATTTGTTCTTTAGAGAGGTTGTTAGGTTGCATGGCATGCCTAGGACAATCATTTCTGATAGAGATGCAAAGTTCTTGAGTTATTTTTGGAAGACCTTGTGGTGCAAGTTAGGTACTAAGTTGTTATTCTCTACTACTTGTCATCCACAAACTGATGGTCAAACTGAAGTTGTGAATAGAACATTGTCTACTCTCTTAAGAGCACTCATTAAGCATAATATAAAGACTTGGGAAGATTGTTTGCCACATGTTGAGTTTGCTTACAATAGATCAGTTCATTCTGCTACTCAATACTCACCTTTTAAACTTGTTTATGGTTTTAATCCTTTAACTCCATTGGATTTATCACCTTTACCTTCGAGTGAGCATGTTAACTTAGATGGCAAGAAGAAAGCAGAATTTGTCAAGCAACTACATGAGAAGGCACGGCTGAATATTGAGAAACAGACGGAGCATTATGCAAGGCAAGCCAACAAGGGGCGACACAAAGTTGTATTTGAGCCTGGTGATTAGGTTTGGTTGCATATGCGCAAGGAGCGCTTTCCCTTGCAACGTCGTTCCAAGTTGCTACCCCGTGGAGATGGTCCTTTTCAAGTTCTTGAACGCATTAATGATAATGCCTACAAACTTGACCTGCCAGGTGAGTATAATGTTAGTGCATCCTTCAACGTTGCTGACTTAAGTCCTTTTGATGCAGGTGAAGATTTGAGGGCAAATCCTTTTCAAGAGAGGGGGAATGATGTGAGGCCATCCAACAACGAGCAAGAAGCAATGCAAGTACCAGTTGGGCCGATTACAAGAGCAAGAGCCAAGAAGCTTCAATCTGAACTCAATGGATTTATTCAAAGCTTTTGGACTCAAGTTGATGCAAACAAGCTCAAGGAGGACGTGTGCATGGCCCATGCAAAGCCCATGCACGTTTTGCAAGCTGATTTGGAAGATATGCCCACTCCTAAAAAGTAGGGATACGTTTTGGAAGCTGAATTGGAAGATATGCCCACTCCTAAAAAGTAGGGATGCTCATTCAGCCTTGTTTAGGATGTCTACTTCAAGGAGACTTCTACCTTATTTAGTCTTCCATTCTATTTAGGAGTTTTAGTTCAATAAGAGGTCAGAATCCCTTTGCTTTAGGAGCAAGTAATTCGACCAGAAGTAGGAGTTCTATTCCAGCCGCATGTTTGGCTTGTTTAGGAGAGTTTTGCTTAGGAAATTCGTGGGAACCCTAATCCTATATATAGTGTTCTATGTCTCATATTTTATTCAGACCATTATTGATATTTATATACTTAGCATTCAGCTATGATGAGAGAGAGTTGATACTCTTGTGTGTTCTTGCTTGAGCTTGTGTGTCGCTTAGTATAGAACTTTATTTTCACTTATCAAACGGTTTGTCCATCCCCGTTTGTGGCGTGATTCGACTTTTAGGTCGTGGTTCATAGGATTCTTGCTGAGGGTTAGGTTCTTTTCGTGCCTAGTTCTTGCGGAGTTTGATTGAGTTGTGATCTGATTTCTACCCTAAAGTAGCATAGGTCCGTTTATTGAATCTTTCCGCTGAGATTCATATCACAAGGGTGCAATTTGTTGCCTCAGTCTGGCCATCTGTTTGGGGATGCACAGTTGTGCTGAATTGGAGCGTTGCATCGTACATCCTCCAAAGAGTCTTCCAAAAACTTGAGAGGAATTTGACATCACGATTAGAGACAATGGACTTGGGCACTCCATGCAATCACACCACTTCACAAAAGAAATACTTGGCCACGGTGCTCGCATCTCCTATGTTCCTACAAGGAATAAAATGTGCCATTTTCGACAACCTATCAACAACAACAAAGATAGAGTCAACTACTCACGATGTGCGTGGCAATCCGAGCACAAAATCCATGCTCAAATCCTCCCATATAGCTTCTAGAATTGGGAGTGGTGTCTAGAGGCTAGAATTATTCACGCTTCCCTTTGTTTCTTGACAAACACGGCAATGCTGAATGAAGTTAGCAATGTGTTTTGTCATCCTTGGCCAATAAAACCTCTCTTGTAGTGCGGCTTGAGTCTTGTCATGACCAAGATGCGCTGAAAGAGCTCCTCCATGCATCTCCCATATCAACTCATCACGCAAGGATCTTTTTGGAATGCACAATTGGTTACCTTTCATCAGGAAACCATTGTGCAAGTAATAATCTTCCACCCCTCGGCCATCCTTGCACATTTGCCATAATTCACCAAAATCTTTGTCCTTCTCATACTGATCACGTAGGGCATCAAAGGCAGTAACAATTCCCCTCCGCTCAGTAAGCAGAACAACCCTTCTACTCAATGCATCCGCTACTACGTTGTGAACACCAGCCTTGTGCACAATCTTAAAAGGGAACTTTTGCAAAAATGAGCACCAACGTGCATGCATGGGATTGCTAAGCTTCGTTTGATCAAAAAGAAACTTGAGTGCTTGATGGTCAGAATAGAGCATGAATTCCTTACCAACCAGGTAATGCTCCCAAGTCTTGAGAGTGCGCACCACGGCATAGAACTCCTTCTCATACGTTAACCACTTCTGCCTTGCTTCACTTAACTTCTCGCTGAAGTAAGCTAAGGGTTTCTTCTCTTGGGACAGAATTGCTCCAATGCCAAGTCCTGAGGCATCCACTTCTACTTCAAACAATTTGGAGAAATCTGGTAGGGCAAGTACGGGTGCGGTGCTCAACTTCTTCTTCAGGATCTGAAAGGCGAGCTCAGCTTCTTCTCCCCACACAAATGGGACACTTTTCTTCAATAACGAAGTAAGTGGGGCGGCTATCATACTGAAGTCATGGATAAACCTCTTATAAAAGGTGGCCAATCCAAGGAAACTTCTTATTTGCCTCACGTTGGATGGTGCTGGCCTTGAGCTGATTGCATCAATCTTGGATTGATCCATGTGAATGCCATCCTTGCGAATCCCAAGAATAGCAACTTGTCTCTCTAAAAGCTACACTTTTTCAAGTTCACGTATAGCTCATTACTTTGGAGAGCTCCAAATACCTCATGTAAATGGTTGGCATGCTCTTCCTTGTTCTTGCTATATACAAGGATGTCATCAAAATACACCACCACTGACTTGTCTAGGAAGGGCTTCATGACCTGGTGCATCAGCCTCACGAAGGTGCTTGGTGCATTGGTCAGACCAAATGGTATCACAAGCCATTCGTAAAGGCCCTCCCTCATTTTGAAAGCGGTCTTCCACTCGTCCCTAGGCCAGATACGAATTTGATGGTAGCCACTTCTTAAGTCGATCTTGGAGAAGATGGTGGCTCCACTCAAGTTGTCTAGCATGTCATTCAATCGTGGGATTGGGAAGCGATATCCAATCGTGATCTTATTGATTGCATGATTGTCTATACACATTCTCCATGTCCCGTCTTTCTTAGGCACAAGGAGAGCTGGGACACCGTAGAGGCTAAGACTTTCTTGGATGTAACCTTTGTGCAAGAGCTCCTGAACTTGCTCCCTCAAGATCTGATTCTCCTTTGGGCTGAACTTGTAATATGGTAAATTAGGTAGAGTTGCACCCAGGATCAAGTCGATTTGGTGCTGAATATCTCTCAAAGGTGGTAGCCCCTCGGGCAAGTCTTCCTTCACCATGTTAGGGAACATCTCAAATAGCTTTAAGACTTGATCAGGCAATGGTTTTCCTTCCTCTAGCTCGTTCCCCGAAGTGTGCTTCATAACCAAGAAGTAACACCACTCCGCATCTTGCAAATCATCAATGAATTCTCGTGAAAATGAAACCATAGTGATAAGCTGCATGGTGCTGTTCAATTGCACTCGTCCGTGCTTCGGTCTTCCAGGTAAGACTGTGTACTGCTTGCTTCCCTTCTTGAGCTTATACGTGTTCTCATGACCCTTATACACGGTCTAATTATCAAACTCCCAAGTTCTTCCAAGCAGGATGTGGCAAGCATCCATTTCGAGGACGTCACAATTCACCACGTCTTCGAATTTTCCAATCTTGATTGGAATGGTGCACTTGGAGCTAACTTTAATTCCTCCACCAGATTGCACCCATCCAATAGAGTACGGGGCTGGATGTGGTGTGACTTGGAGTCCAAGCTTCTCTACAATCTGCTTGCTAACAAAATTTTATTGGCTCCCACTGTCGATGATCACTTCTCACACCTGATCACCAACATGGCACCTTGTTCAAAACAAATTGTGCCTTTGTGTCTTGTCTTTCTTTGTGGAAGTTAGAGCCAGCTTCCTCATAACTCCATAATATTCATCACCCTCCTCGGATCCTTCCAAATCCTCTTCTCCACTTCCTTCAACTGGTGCACACAAGTATGCTCCTTCCTCATCTTCTTCTGATTCACCCTTCTTGCATAATTGTGCAAACTTGCGCTTAGGGCAATCGCTTGACTTGTGTCCCATTTCATTGCATTTAAAGCAACAAAGTGTTGAAGTAGTTGCTGCCTCCTTGCCTTTTTGTTGTGCAACTGCGGGGGGCAAGCTTACTCGGAGGGGGTCTAGCATCAGTTGCTTGAGGTGCACTCCTCTCCGCGCCTTTCCTCTGGCATAGCTAGATGTTTGGCTAGGACTGGAGTATCGTGAAGAGGACACTTTCTTTTTCTTCAAGGCAGCTCCTATCTTCCTTGCCTTGGCACACACGTCGTTGAAGAATAAGAAAGTATCATACTCCAATTTGCTCTTTATCTCATAATTCAGGCCATCCATGTAACGTGAGATCATCTAATCCTCATTGTCCTCAATGTCATTTCGTGGAACCAACCTTATGAATTCTGAAGTGTAGTCCTCCACGGTATGGTTGCCTTGCGTGCACGACAAGAATTGCGAATAGAGCATCTAGTGATAATCAATTGGAAGAAAACGTTCGCGAAATGCTTGTTCCATGCCAGCCCAAATTGGACGTTCCCCTCTCCTCCTACGAGCCTCTTATTCCTTTCTCCACCATACAGCCGCACCTGATTCCAACTTGAAGGCTACGTAGTTCACCTTCTGATCTTCAGTAAGATCCATACAATCAAAATACTTCTCCACTGAGTCCATCCAATTGAGAAATCCCTCTACATCCAAATCTCCATGGAACTTCTCAATGTTCATTTTGAATGGATGGTCTGCCCTTCTATAGTATTCTTCTCCATGTTCCTCTTCTCTAAACACTTCTCTCCTAGGCATACATCCAATATCTCCTCTACCACGCCCTCTTAAACCACGCACTCCTCTACCTCCTCTTCGCACGTAAAGGGTGGCATCTGAATCAGCTTCATACTCTTCTTCCCTTTGATTACGTACCTCAACCGGGGGTAGTTGTGCTGGAGGTTGAACCACAAGGTTGGTGAGTTGAGCTCGCATCTCCAAGATGGTAGCCTCTAGGGTGGCAAATCTTTGCCTCATGTCTAGATTCAGGCTGTCGTAGGGTCGGTCATAGTGGCTCGGCCTTTGGTGGTGCTAGGTGGGTCAATAGGGACACAGATCAGGGGATCACGTAGTCCTATGGTTTGGCTCGTGGGTGGGTTCTCTCGCAACTCTCTGTGGTAATAATGAAACTCTCACTCTCCCTTTCACTCTCAATCTAGAAATTGAGAATGATCTCTATCTTGCTCTGATACCACTTAGCGCATGCAATGAAAGCAAATTAAACTAACTTAGATGGATGGTTCATACTTAGAAAATGATGAACTCTAACCTGCTCCTCACGAAGCTCAGCTAGAGGTTTGCTCGAAAATTCAAGCAGCCAACTAGGGCAGTTTTAGTTAACACCATGCAAATCCATGCACCACATGCAAGTCCATGCATGAAAAGGTAAGTTCATTCTAACACTCAATTTGATTCAAATTCTCACTGTCCGTTTATTGAATTCAAAGGCATTACATATAGGGGCATGATTTTAGGCTGAGTTGAAGGCGGAGATAAAGACGCGCAGCTCCTCACATTTGTCCAGCCTTTCCATCATCTTTAACCACCTATTTATGGCATTACTCATGGCCTTATTACATCTGAATGCGAAAGGAAAGAAACTTAAATGTTTGGACAGGAATGTAATTAAATAAAACTCAAAAACAAAGTCGAGCTGGCCATGCACACGTAATAAATTCCATGCACACATCCAGCTGATCAGCTTGCTCTCCTTGGCCTTGTCTCTTCATTCCGAAGTGTCCAATGCCAACAAATCTGAGCTCTTGAAAATAAGTAGATGAGATTGCAAGTTTTCTCCAAGTTCCAGAATCAAATCAGCTCTCAATTCTCTTCTCCAAAACCAAAAACAAATTTCCCTTTTTTCTAAATAGAAATCAAGTCATGAATCAAGTAGATCAAACCTTGTGATGAAGGCTAATCGGATCGGCACGGGGCTCTGATACCACTTGATGTAGCGCAGGGAAGCTTGTTAGATCAGATTGGCTTGAATGTCGAACACGTAACAAAGTAACGCTAATACAACTACTAACGCAACTTCTGTATTGTTAGTAGAGGTTTATTGGATTCCAATTCCAATGGCACCTGGGCAGTCAAACAACAATTCAGAGTCCACTGAATCAAACCAATAGGAATCCACCTAAAGAACAATGGGAATCCACCCAAAGATAATTTGGCAACAGCCTAATTCTTTCTGAATTATTTTCCAATATGATTCTATTACATATGACGTCCCTTTTTAATATGGAAGTGATGAAAATGAAATTTAAAATTGCATTAAAGTGCTAGCCCTTCAGAATTCCAGAAATTAATGAATTTGATTACAAATGGGCATTTATTGCTAGTTATTGGCATTCATAACTACCTTATTAACTCAGAATAAAGGTTACATCATAGGAATAAAAGTTGAGGATGAATTTCTTAAGCAAATGGGCCATAATGTTCATGAAAATGGGCCTATGATGGACCAGCAAGGCATAAATAAATTATCAATCTCCTTTCATGCAATCACCATGGATTCATAAAACGTCCTATGTCAGGAGTGATTTGTGAGGCCATATTTTTTTACTAACAAAATCTTTTCTTGCAGTAATATGTCTCACGAGGACGAAAGAGGAAGAGAGGGAATAATGGCAAACGTTGACCTCAAGGTGTATACGGATGCTATGATAGGGAAGTTCCAATGCATGATGCAAGAAGAGCTAGAACCATTGTGCCAACAAGTGGATGCACTAGATCAATCTCGCATGAGTCAATGACCAAGAGACGCCCATGCACAACGTAGGAGAGTACCTATTAGAGGAACAAATGGCAAAGATTTTGATGAGGAAGAAGATGCGGGCTTTACAAGAGGTCCTAGGAGAATGAGGAATGCTCGTCCAATGAGAGAAGCAAGACGGAGAGGAGATGACAAGTTGGGAAGCATTAAACTTAAAATTACTTCTTTTGTAGGTCATTCTGATCTGGAAGCATACTTAGAGTGGGAGAAGAAGATTGAGTTCGTGTTTGATTGCAACAATAGCTCCGAAGCAAAAAAGGTAAAGCTTGCCATCACTGAGTTTACTGATTATGCTATAACTTGGTGAGATCAACTTGTGAGAAGCAGGAGGCGTAATGGAGAGCATCCTTTAGCTATTTAGGAGGAGATGAAAGTGGTGACGAGGAAAAGATTCGTTCCAAGTCATTACTATAGAGAGCTATACAAGAAGTTACAAGGAATGAGACAAGGAAGCTTGACGCAGCTTGGATGCGTGTTTATCAAATTATATCCAGTTTACTCAACTCTCAATCTCTCAAATCTGACCACAATGTTTAATAGGAAAACTTGTTACGTTTTGATCAAGTTGGATACTTGGATTACTTGGAACACAAAGATAAACTTATGTATCTTGACAATTGTTGTCAATCAAACACAAGGGGTCCTACATTTTAGGACAGCCAGCTAGGGAAAAATTCAAACTCAAACACTAGGGACGCACCCTTACATGGTCACACCGTACAAACTTGGACACTTTGTCTCAATTTTGGAAATTATTCATCATCCATTGTTCGTCCAGCTTGTTACAATTTAAAGTAGGCGTGGAATTAGGCCACATTCAATTCGGCCGTTCCATCTTTAACCTTCCTCATCATGGCAAGTTATTTCATGCCTTATTAGCTTCTACCATGCGAAATTGAAAAGTCCAGCATGATTACAATTTATGTAAAGAAAATAATGGAAACAAAATCATCAATTTAGGGCACGGCCCATGCAACTCCATGCAGACATCCATGCGCGATCATTCTTCAACTTTTGCTCGAATAGGTAACTTTCTCAAATAGGCAAGACAACATGAACTCGTCATGTATCAAGCAAGCATGGAATGGCATTTTCAAGACGTTCCTACGTCATCCTCCCCTCTTTGGAATTCTGCTTGTCCCAAGTAGCTAACTTTGATGGCAACGGGAAAGTATCAAAATAAGGTGTCAAGTCAGCTACGTTGAAGGTGTTGGAGAAGCCATACTCCTCTGGAAGATCAACCTTATACGCATTGTCACTAATTCTTCTTAAGATCTTGAAAGGACCGAACTTCCTAGCTTGCAATTTTCCTCCCATGTTGGCTGACATTCGTTCCTTTCTAAAGTGCACCATTATTTGCTCTTCTGGCTGAAATATTTGCACCTTCCTATGAACATCAATTCTTTCACTTGGCATAGGTGGAACTCAATCTGCTCCTCACGGCTTCAAGTACTTCTTTGGCATGCTCGGCAAACTCCAAAGCTGAAGTGTTAGCTTTGCTCGACCTTGAAAGTTTAGCTACATCAACAAGCAAGTTAGGTACTTTGGTATAAACCAAAGAAAAAGGAGAGTGACCCATGGACCTGTGCACCGTGCCATTGTAAGCAAATTCCACAATTGGTAAGGCGAGATCCCATTATCTCTTTTTGTCATGGCAAAGGCTCTCAAGCAAACTTCCAAGGGTGCGATTGGTTGCTTCAGTTTGGCCGTCTGTTTGGGGGTGCGCGGTGGAGCTATACTAAAGTGTAGCATCAAAGAGGATCCACAAGGTCTTCGAAAAGGTGGCAAGAAACTTCATATCATGATTAGAAGTTATGCTCTTCGGTACACCATGAAGTTTTACCACTTCCTTAAAGAACAAGCGAGCAATTTCGCGAGCATCTGAGGTTTTCTTACGAGGTATAAAGTGTGCCATCTTGCTCAACCTGTCAACAACAACAAATATGGAATCTACACCACGTGGAGTTCATGGCAATCCCAAAATAAAGTCCATGCTCAAATCTTCCTAAATTTCTTGCAGTACGGGCAATGGCATATACAAACTAGTGTTGTGCACTCCTCCCTTAGTTTCTTGGCACACACGACAATGCTTCACCAATCTAGCAACTTCTTTTGTCATGTTGGGCCAAAAGAAATGTTCACCAAGAGCAGCTAAGGTCTTGTCATGACCTAAATGTGTCGCGAGACCACCACCATGCAATTTCCATAACAAATGCTCACGTAGTGAAGTTTGGGGAATACAAAGTTGGTTACCTCGCATAAGGAAGCCACCAAGCACATGGAATTCTCCATCGCCCTTTCTGCCCTTGCACTTGCTCCAAATTCCTCTAAAGTCTGCATCATCTTCATACAATTCTCAGAGTTCATCAAAAGTAGTCACACGACCTTACCATTCTGTTAGAAGTGCAACCCTCCTACTAAGAGCATCTGCAACCATATTTTGTGCCCCGCTCTTGTGCATGATCTTGAATAGAAATTTCTGAAGGTATGTGGTCCATCTTGCATGCATTTGGCTTGTAAACTTGGATTTATCATGAAGGTATTTGAGAGCACGATGATCTGAATAAAGGACAAATTCCTTGCCAATGAGGTAATGCTCCCAATGTCTTTAGTGCAGAAAAAAGAGCGTAAAACTCTTTCTCATAAGTTGTCCAAGTTTGACGATGCTTACTTAACTTCTTGCTGAAGTAAGCAATGGGACATTTCTCTTGGGAAAGCACAGCTCCAATCCCTACTCCAGAGGTATCACATGTACTTCAAAAACTTTGCCAAAATTAGGTAATGCAAGCACAGTGGTTGAGCTCAATTTCTCCTTCAACTCATTAAAGGCATCATCCACCTCTTTACTCCAATCGAAAGCAACTCCTTTCTTGGTCAATGATGTCAATGGAGAAGCAAGCTCACTAAACCCCTTGATGAACCGCCTATAAAAAGCTACAAGACCAAGGAAACTTTGGACTTGAGACACATTCTTTGGCCTCGACCAATTCTGAATCACCTCCACTTTATTCTGGTCCACTTGAATTCCATCTTCATCAATGATGAATCCAAGAAATAAGAGCTTCTTCTACCAAAATACGCACTTCTTCAAGTTGGCATTTAGCTCATTCTCTCGTAAAGCATTAAACACTTCCCTCAAATGCTTCACGTGATCTAGCTCGAATTAGTTATACACCAAGATGTCATCGAAGTACACGACCATGAACTTATCTAAAAATTTCTTCAACACTTGGTGCATCAATCTCATAAATGTGCTTGGAGTGTTTGTGAGTCCGAATGGCATAACAAGCCACTCAAACAGGCCATCTCACATCTTAAACGCAGTCTTGCACTCATCTCTGGGCCTGATTCTTATTTGGTGGTAGCCACTCTTTAGATCAATCTTGGAAAAGATCCTTGCTCCGCTTAGATTAACCAACATGTCATTTAGACGTGGTATTGGAAACTTGTAGCCTATGGTGATCTTGTTGATGGCTCAGCTGTCCACACATATTTGCCATGTACCGTCCTTCTTTGGCACCAATAAGGTAGGGATACTACATGGGCTTAAACTATCCAAGAGTTCTTGCACTTGATCTCTCAGGATCTAATTCTCCATTGGACTAAGGTGGTAGTGAGGTAAGTTTGGTAGTGTAAAGCCCATAATCAAGTCAATCCTATGCTGGATATTGCGAAGAGGAGGTAGCCCCTTTGGCAAGTCTTCTGAGACCACCTCTGGAAACTCTTGCAAAATGTCCAACACTGGCTTAGGGAGGTCTTCCTCACACCATTCTACATCCGATTCTCCCTCCTTCACTACCATAACGTGACATCCACCCATCTCCTCAATGGATCTCTTCAAGGTCTTCTCGGAAATTATCATAGTAACGAGTGGCATAGCATTGTTACATTGAACTTTTGCATGCTTCAGTCTAGGCAATAAAGTGTAACATTCACCACCTTTCCTCACTTCATAAGTGTTCTCCTCTCCCTTATGAAGAACCTTTGACGCAGCTTAGATGCTTGTTATCCAAGTTGTTGTTGAATTCACTCAATTCTCTCACTCTCTCCAATTGATCTTCACGTTGTGTTTTAGTTCAGTACATTTAGATCAAGTTTGCTCGTTCGCAGGTATGGAAACAAAGGGTAAACTTGTGTATCATGACAACTACCGTCGATCAAACATAAGGGGTCCTAAATTTTAGGACAGTCGGCTAGGGCAAAATTCAGACACAAACACAAGGGACGCACCCTTACACGGTCGCACCGTTCAAATTTTGGACACAAGTGTCAATTAGGAAATTCTCAATCTGCCATTATTCGTATGCTGGAATTACAACTTAAGGGAGGCATAGTAAGGCCATTAACTACGGCTATTACCAACTTTAACCATCCTTTTAATTAACAATCAATGGTCGCCTTATTCAGCTTCCAACAGAAAAGGAAAAGGGAAAAACGAGTTTCTCAACTTATTACACATGAAGCAAGAAATAAATGTTCAATCAAAAAATTAACGTAGCCCACATGCATACCCATGCAACTCCATGCACACGTCCCACACCTGATCTGACTTGTCCGAATTGGCAAGCTTCCAAAATAGGCAACCTTCTCCACTAGGCAAGACAAGGACAAAGGCATGTAGTTGGCAATTGCAAGATGGTCCTATGTCATCCTCCCCTCCTTAGAATTCTGCTTGTCCTGAGCAGCTAACTTAGATGGCAATGGGAAGGCATCAAAATAAGGTGTCAAATCAGCAACGTTGAAGGTGTTGGAGACGCCTACTCCTCTGGAAGATCAACCTTATACGCATTGTCACTGATTCTCCTTAGTATCTTAAAAGGACCGAACTTCTTGGCTTGCAATTTTCCTCCCATGTTGGCTGGCATTTGTTCCTTCCTAAAGTGCACCATCACTTGCTCTCCTGGTTGAAATATTTGCACCCTCCTATGCGCATCTATTATTTCCTTCTCCTTGGCATAGGTGGATCTCAACCTACTCCTCACTGCTTCAAGTACTTCTTTGGCATGCTCGGCAAACTCCAAAGCTGAAGTTTTAGGTTTGCTTGGCCTTGGAAGTTCAGCTACATCAACAAGCAAGTTAGGCACTTTGGTATAAACCAAAGAGAAAGGAGAGTGACCCATGGATCTGTGCACTGCGCCATTATAGGCAAACTCCACAATTGGTAAGGTAAGATCCCATTGCCTCTTCTTGTCATGACAAAGCCTACGAAGCCAGCCTCCAAGAGTGTGGTTCATGGCTTCTGTTTGCCCATTAGTTTGTGGATGCGTGGTTGAGCTATACAGAAGTGTTGCATCAAAGAGTATCCATAAGGTCTTCCAAAAGGTGGCAAGGAACTTTACATGAAGTAATGCTCTTCGGCACACCATGAAGTTTCACCACTTCCTTGAAAAATAAGCGAGCAATTCTAAGAGCATCTGAGGTCTTCTTGCAAGGTATGAAATGTGCCATCTTGCTCAACCTGTCAACAACAACAAATATGGAATCTACACCATGTGGAGTTCGTGGCAATCCCAAAATGAAGTCCATGCTCAAATCCTCCCAAATTTCTTATGGAACAGGCAACGACATATACAAATCCCTGTTGTGCACTCCTCCCTTAGTTTCTTGGCATACACGACAATGTTTCACCAATCTAGCAACTTCTTTCGTCATGTTAGGCCAAAAGAAATGTTCACTAATAGCAGCCAATGTCTTGTCATGTGCTAAATGTACCGCAAGGCCACCACTATGCAATTCCCACAACAAATGCTCACGTAGTGAAGTTCGAGGAATACAAAGTTGGTTACCTCGCATGAGGAAGCCATCATGCACGTAAAACTCTCCATCACCTCGGCCATCCTTGCACTTGCTCCAAACATCCCCAAAGTCCACATCTCCTTTATACATCTCTCGAAGCTCATCAAAAGAAGTGACACGACCTTGCCATTCTGTTAGAATTGCAACACGCCTACTAAGAGCATCCGCAACAACATTTTGTGCCCTGCTTTTGTGCATGATCTTGAAAGGGAATTTCTGAAGGTACATGGTCCATCTTGCATGCATTTGGCTCGTAAACTTGGATTGATCATGAAGATATTTGAGAGGTTGATGATCTGAATAGAGGACAAACTCCTTGCCAATGAGGTAATGCTCCCAAGTCTTTAATGCACGAAAAAGAGCGTAAAACTCTTTCTCATAAGTTATCCAAGTTTGACGATGCTCACTTAACTTCTCCCTGAAGTAAGCAATGGGACATTTCTCTTGTGAAAGCACGACCCCAATCCCTACTCTAGAAGCATCTACGTGAACCTCAAACACCTTTCCAAAGTCAGGTAATGCAAGCACGGTGGTTGAGCTCAATTTCTCCTTCAACTCATTAAAGGCATCATCCACCTCTTTACTCCATTCGAAAGCAATGCCTTTCTTGGTCAATGATGTCAATGGGGAAGCAAGCTCACTAAACCCCTTGATGAACCACCTATAGAAAGCAGCAAGGCCAAGAAAACTTTGTACTTGAGTCTCATTCTTTGGCCTTGGCCAATTCCGAATCACCTTTACTTTATTCTGGTCGACTTGAATTCCATCTTCACCAATGATGAATCCAAGAAATAAGAGCTTCTTCTGCCAGAACACACACTTTTTCAAGTTCGCACTAAGCTCATTCTCTCGCAGTGCAATGAAAACCTTCTTCAAGTGCTCAATATGCTCCAACTCTGATCGGCTATACACCAATATGTCATTGAAGTAGACCACCACAAATTTGTCTAGAAATGGCTTCAACACTTGGTGCATCAATCTCATAAACATAGATGGAGCATTTGTGAGTCTGAATGGCATTACAAGCCACTCATACAGGCCATCTTGCATCTTAAAGGCGGTCTTCCACTCATCCTCAGGCCTGATTCTTATCTAATGATACTCGCTCTTTAGATCAATCTTGGAAAAGATCTTGGATCCACTCAGATTGTCCAACATGTCATTGAGTCTCAGGATGGGAAATCTATAGCCAATGGTGATTTTGTCGTTGGCTTAGCTATCTACACACATTCGCCATATGCCATCTTTCTTTGGCACCAACAAGGCAGGAACACCACATGGACTTAAACTCTCATAAATGAAGCCCTTGTCCAAGAGTTCTTACATTTTATCTCTAAGAATCTGATTCTTCATGGGACTGAGGTCGTAATGAGGCAATTTTGGTAGCGTGGACCCCTGGATCAGATTAATCCTATGCTGAATATTGCGAAGAGGAGGTAGCCCCTTTGGCAAATCTTCTGAAACCACCTCAGGAAACTCTTCCAATATTTCAAGCACAGCCTTTGGGAGATCTTCCTCACACCATTCCGCATCAAGAACTCCCTCTTTCACCCCCATTACGTGACATCCACCCATCTCCTCAATGGATCTCTTCAAAACTTTCTCCGAAGTTATCATAGTAACGAGCTGCATGGCTGTTACATTGAACTTTTACCTGCTTCAGTTTGCTTGGCAACAAAGTAAATTGCTATCCACCCTTCTTTAGCTCATAACTGTTCTCCTCACCTTGATGAATTACTTTGTTATTGAACTCCCAAGGTCTTCCCAACAGGATGTTACACGCATCCATCTCTAATACATCACATTCAACCTTGTCCGAGTACTTGCCAATTGAGATAGGAATTGTGCACTTCGAATTAACCTCTATGCCTCCACCAGCTCGGATCCATCCAATAGAATATGGAGAAGGGTGTGGTATGGTTTTCAGGCCAAGTCTCTCCACGGTGGTGTAACTCACAAAATTTTCTTGGCTACCTCCATCTATGATCACCTCGCACACTTCACCTTCTACGTAGCATTTGGTGTGAAACAAGTTGTTGCATTGTGACTCATTCTTCTTGGCAGCGGTCATCACGAGCTTCCTTAATACCCCACAATATTCTTCCTCCTCTTCTGAAATCCCTTGCACCTCATCTCCACTCTCTTCCACTGGAGTGCAAAGGTAAGCACCAGAAGTCTCTTCCTCCTCATCTTCAATTTCACACAACTAAGTGAATTTACGCTCAGGGCAATCACTAGACTTATGACCATACTTATTGCACTTGAAGCAATGTAGGCCAGAAGTTGTCGCGGGTGCCTTGCCATTAGATGGAGTAACTTCCAGCATGGGCTTCTTAGGAAGAGCTCTTGTATCCATTGCTTGGGTGACACCCTTCTCATTTCCTCCTCTTGATGATTGTTCGGAACCTGAAAAGTGAGTTAGGGTTGATTTCTTCTTCTTCAAGGCAGACGCTATCTTTCTTGCTTTTGAGCATGCATCATTGAAGTAGAGAAAAGTGTCAAACTCTATTCTACTCTTTATCTTAAAACTGAGACCCTCAATGTAACGAGCTATCATTTGATCCTTGTTCTCTTCCACATCATTCCTTGCAGCCAATCTTATGAATTCTGACGTATACTCCTCAACACTTCTACTTTCTTGAGTGCACGTCAAAAATTGAGAGTAAAGGGTTTGATGATAATCAATGGGTAAGAACCTGTCTTGGAGGGCTTGTTCCATTGTTGGCCAATCTCGGATGGCTCTTTCACCTCTCCTCCTCCTAGACTCTTGCTCTTTTCTCCACCAAACCGCAGCTCCTGATTTTAGCTTGAAGGCCACGTAATTGACCTTTTGCTCCTTGGTCAAGTCTATGCAATCAAAGTACTTCTCAACCGAGTCAAGCTAGTTCAAGAAACCCTTTACATCAACATCTCCACAGAACTTCTCTATGTTCATCTTAAAGGGTCGATCCACCCTTCTATAATAATCATCTCCACGATCCTCCTCTCTATCAACTTCTCTATGAGGTACGCGGCCTGCTTCACCACGTCCACCAACTCCTCTACCTCATCCCCTCACTCCTCAGCCTCCTCTTCTCACATACAATCTAGCATCTGAATCCACGTCCTCTTCATCCTCTTGGTTATTATGTACCTCAGCTAGAGGGGGTTGTCCCATGGGTTGTTGCATTGCGAGGTTGGCAAGCTGAGTGCGTATCTCCAAGATGGCAACCTCCAAAGTAGCGAACCTTTGCCTTAAATTAGGATTTGGGTTGTCATTAGGGTCGGCCATGGTGCATCGACTTTTAGTAGTGCTAGGTGGTTAGACGGGGCTTGGATCAGGTGATCCGAAGTCCTATAGATCGGCTCGTGGATGGGGTTCACTCATAACTCACTATGGTTATAATGTTCCTACCACTCAATCTAGAAATTGAGATGATCTCAACTCTAGCTCTGATACTACCTGACGTAGGCACACGGAAGCGAATTGAAATTGTTGTTGGTGTGAGTACAAATAAATCTGACCAGGCTTCAATTAGGAACTTTTGTGGCTGAATTGAAGGTGATTTGATGAAATTGAAATGAATTAATTGGTTGGACACAAATTTGAATGAACGAAATGGATAAAACTTGTGTATCCCGACAACTGTTATCGATCAATCACGAGGGGTCTTTAAATTTAGGATGGCCAGCTTAGGGCAAAGTAACACCACGAGAATCCACTCACCATGGGAATCCACCCAAAATCACTTAGGATGCACCCAAATATAATTTGGCAATAGCCTAATTCAATCTAAATTCTTTTCTCAATTCTGTTTTTTTCATAATCACGTTCTTCCCTTATTTAAAGGGGCGTACATTAAGGCTGGCCTTAGCATTCAATCTGGCCGTTACAATTATTTGAAATTTGATTCACTTCTTTCAGTAGTTCCTTGAATGCGGATTTCCTTTTGTGCTTGTCCGAAGTGTGCTGTTGATTTGTGCGTGAAGATTTTCTTTCTTTTTGTCTCCTGCCACCCTTCGGCGCGCGCCACTAGTGTCTTTGGCGTGCTCCAAATGTGTCAAGCAAGGTGCGGACCAGAGTTTGGTCTGCACTGGCGCGCGCAAATAATTTCTGGCGTGCGCCAATGTTCTTCAGAAGAACAATGGCGCGCGCAAATACTCTCTGGCGTGCGCCAATTTTCAACAGCAGTAGCACTGAGCAAGTCCGGTAATGTCGATCCTCAGGGAAACTAGTTTCTAGGCTTCGTAATTGGTTTCTGAACTTGTTTAGGGGGTAAATTATGAAGATTGGTTGACTTATAACACTAACAAACTTCGAAATTAAAGATCTAGAGATTAAAACAAGGAAAAAGTCTAAGAACTTCAAAACACAAAACTAACAATCTGATTTAGCAAATTTGACTTAACAGTGAGTTTTAGAACCTTTGAAACACATGTAATC
>SOPF01025245.1:0-24231 GCA_012979155.1 Hypericum perforatum | reverse complement strand
ATTTAAAAAATATTGCGTTACTTAGATTTGAGGTATTTGTTCAGCTGGAATGAAAGATATGACATGTCATCACGTGGTTCAAAAGTGTTAAGCATTTCAAGTCTAAAGATCTAGAATTGACTGTTGACACCAAAATTGAGGACGAATTTCTCTAATTTATAGAGAATGATGAAGATAAAGACGGAGATTTGTTTATTTTAGGTTTATATAAGTAGGACATATGCGATATTATTTTGGTTGGTTAATTGAATAATGAAAATTAAGGTTATTCTTTATACTTGTTACTTTTCGATATTTTATTAGAAAAGATAAAAAAAATTATAATAATTTTCAAGTATTCTCATAATTAACGGACCGACAATTTATATCACGATTTTCCACGCCATCACAAAAATCCTGAATATAATTTGCCATCGATGGTTTACCTCCAAACCCCACTGCGTTCTTCCCCTTTACACAGCAGTGGATTCCCTATACGATTCCAGGGATAACTACCTACCTTGTCCACCAAAATTACCTATTTCTAAACGATCATGGGTTTTCAACAAGACAGCACTCCCGAATACAGTTACGACGCGTTCCTGAGCTTCAGAGGCGAGGACATCCGCGACGGGTTCGCGGACACAGTTTGCGAAAGACTCAGGCAAGCGGGGATCCGTACGTTCCGGGACTCGGACGACGTCAACAAGGGAAAGAAGTTTGACACCGAGATCAAGAATGCAATCGAGCGGTCCAAGATTGTCGTGTTTTTATTCACCCAGAACTTTGCGTCCTCTACTTTCTGCCTGACAGAAGTATCCTTGTTCATGGATCGTTGGAGGAAAAAAGAGGCTGGGGTGCTTCCTGTTTTCTACATGGTGGAACCGGATGACGGATGGGCCAAGGATGGCGGGGTGTACAGTAAGTCCTTTGAGAAGCACGAGCAGGACTTCAACAGCAGATTCCAGAGAGAGAAGGAAGAGCTGGAGCAGAAGAGATGCGAACTGAAGAAGAGCGGGCAGGAGATGATATTCCAGGAACAGATGCAAAAACTGGAGGCTGACTATGAAAAAAGTTTGGAGGACCTGAAAAAATGGAAGGCAGATCTCGGAGAAGTTGCTCAGATCACTGGTCTTACTCGTCATGCTGAGATCAAGGATCATCCTCCTGAGGCCACTAATAAGCGTCGATACATCTTCAAAGGGAACTGGTATGCGCGCTCTCTCTCTCTCTCTCTCTCCATACATTTATGTATTCAATATGATCTTTTCTCATTAATCACAACATACTAAATATGTTGCCACTGTCACCACTAGTAAAATCACTTGAGAGTCTAGTTTTGTTAGGTATCACAGCTGATGTTCTACAACTTTGTCAATGCCAAATTAATATTATATATATATATATATATATATATATATATATATATATATATATAGTCTAGAACATCGTGGAAGTAATGGTTTTTTTTTATTTGGTATTACTATTCATGAATATTTATCATTTTAGTACCCAACATCCAAAATTATGAAACAAGTGTTCATGTTGGACAATCAAGATTAAATCTCGGCTATTGAACCAATAGTCGAGATTTTATCCCGGTTAAACCAATAGCCAGGACTTTATCCCGCCTACCAATTGTAAAAACCAATAGCCGGGATTTTATCCCGCCTATTGGTTCAATAGCTGGGATTTAATCTCGATTGTCCAACATGGACACTTGTTTCATAATTTTGGATGTTGGGTACCAAAGTGATAAATATTCGTGAATAGTAACACCAAATAAAAAAAATCTGAAGTAATTGAGTTTGGTGCATAGTGGTCGTGTCTAAAATAATGGGTAGAAGATTAAAAAAAATAACGATAAAATGATAAGTTAGAGAAGAAATTAATTCTTAAATTTGTGTCATCTCTAATGGATAGATCTGATAAAACATTCATAATTTTTACTCGAATATCAAATTGGTACAGTTCTCAAAGAAAAAAAAATACACATCATCTCTAAATTTAGCTTGGAAGTGTATCAAAACTGGGATATAAATCTCGACAGTTTATGTACTAGTGAGGATGACAGTTTTTTTATGACTTATTCTAAAAAAGAGGAGGCAATGTATAATAGTTCATCCATCTGAGTCTTCATTCACTTTTCAAACGTCCTCCCATATTTTTATTGCTCTGAACAAAAACAAGAAGAGTAACACTACAAGTTTTCACGGTTCACTTGTAACCTTAAAGCCATCAGCTTTGATAGACTACGGTTGGTTACCAACCTCTAGATTTTCAGGTTATCTAGAAACTTTTTTAATTATTTCATTCACGAATATACTTCCCACAACTTCACATAGAAGTCTAGCAAGTATCCTAATACAGTGATCTTTTATAATGCTCTTTGTCTTAGCACGGTGATCTCGGCTTCTCTATTGAATGTATGTGTTTAGCTCTTTGATAATTGTTGCCTTTAAATGTTGATTACTTGGAGAGATGTAGTTTTCTTTGCCTTATTCTTCTATTTATGGGATCAATGCTCTTTTGAACTTGCACGGCAAACAATTTTTCAAAACTTCTTCCCTTTTATGTCAGATTATAGCTATCGGTGAGAAAAGCTTCCTTTTTTTGGAAACAAAGTAAAATACTTATACTAAGGAGGAAGATCATAGTACATAAATTCACTAACATCATGGGGAAAACACTCGTGACAATTAATCGGAAGAGTTTATAACCAACACATATTACTCAAATAATCTGCCAAATTATTGCTTGAGTGTAGTTCAAAATACAAGGAGAGAGGCGAGCTAAGGTATTACAAAGCTCATTAACCAAAAGTTCTAAACACCAATCTATGTGCGGATGAGGGTCACAAAGAAAGGAATGAACATTGAGATACTTCTCAATAATGGTCTCCATGGTAGTAAATTCCATTGAAATTAAGTCTGTAGCCAATTTAATAGCCTTTGAAGAGGAAGAAGTAGAGAACAAGGTTGTAGAACCTCTAACAATAAGACCAAAAATGTTCCTAGCAACCAAGACACCAATGACTAGAGAGGAGTTCTCGATCCAAGAAACATTGCAGTTGAGCTTCATGATTCCATCTTCTGACGGAGATCACAAGATTTGTTGATTCAAAATGGAGGTTGTATCATCACTTGAAGTACTATTGACTTGCAAAAATTTAGAGCAATTGTTAGCCGCCAAGGTAGTAGTTTCAATAAGTTTAAGTTCAATACCATCAAAGGTAAAGTTATTTATAGCATTCCAGATTTGCCAACACTTATAAACAAGTAAAACCATTGTTGGAATTTTCGTATGAATGAGCCCAAAACCCAAAGCTCAAAAAGCCCAAAGCTCAAAGTCATTTAAAGTGTGCACTACATCAGTTTGTGCAAGAAGTTTTTCCATGTTTATATGGAATTCTCCTCCTTATCTCTTATCTTGGTTGACTACCTCAAAGTTGACTTGCCGCTAGATGCGAGGACAGTGCAAAGTACCATCTGAGTCTGAGCATGAGTACGGGCATAAGATAGTGCAAAGCACTGATAAGCACAGGCGTGGGCCTGGGCCCAAGAGCTAGAAGAGTTATAAAGTTTTGGCCAAATTTGGAATCCAGACATAGATAGGACACGAGGCTGAGCAGATAAATCTATACCTTTGAAGGATCGCGAAAGCAGGATAAGACTTCCTAATAGCCATCCGCGAAGGGATATGAGAAGGCTGATGAGGCTTCTAAAAGGCATCCGAAGAGGCACGAGGCCCTGCAAATAACCAACTCCAAGGGACACCAATATGTACATCTAGATAAGGACAGCAATGGTGTCCCTTTGGATTCCTAAATGCCATAGCCTATAAATAGGCCTTCCTTCCCTTATTTACAATTTATCCTAGTAATGAGTGCTTCCTTCCTTATTGTTATCTTCTCTCCCTCCATTATTCACTCATAAAAGCCTGAGTCTAAAAGTTTGAGTGATTCTTAGAGGGTTATTATGCACCATCCTTGGCAGAGGAAGGAGAGCTGCTACTCGGCATGTCACCGGAGAGCATGACGGCCAACAGCCTAGTTAGGTGAGAAAAGAAGAAGGAGGTCTGCAACCCAGGAGAAGAGCTCGACTGATCGACCGAGGGCTTCAACCTGGACCACCGCCGACCTCGGCCACTATAGTCACCATTGTCCCTGCATGCTACCAGTCATCCACCTCTGACCCTGCCCAATGTAGCCACCGTCGACCTTGAGGTGGTTCTCGGTTGGAATTTCTATTTTTCTTTCAAATTAGGGTTTCTAATTGGGAATGGGGGATATAATTAAAATTTGGCACTGGGTACAATTTTAGTTTGGTTCTACCAAGTTTCGAGAAGTTTCAAATTAGTGCAATAAGATTCTGAGACTTACAATTTTGTCCTTTTGAGCTTAATTGAGAAGGCTTGGTTCTTCTAGTTTCTTGAGGACAAGAAACTCAAGCAGGATGGGATGTTACGTGGAAAAATTGATAGGGAATTGGTCAAAGATGAAAATAGCTCGGGTTATGTTATGTTAGGTTTTATTTTAGTGACAACGGGCCTTTTCTATTGTTAATCTTGCAAGCCCATTTAGTCAATTAGGACTATAAATTATTAATAAAAAAAAACTAAAGTAAAAATTGGCTGTTGCCCAAATAAAATGTGCCTTTCTCTAGAATTGTTCTAGAAAAAATTGACCTTTAGAGGTGCTCTCGATTCTCATATTATGCTTTTTTTCCTATCACCCGAGAGAATTTTACGCGTAACACCTTGTTCAGTAGCCTAACCAGTTTGTATGCAGGTCCGTGGAAGAATTTATCTCGGAAGTTGTTAAAGAAGCATGGCGTTTGGCGAAACCCGTGATATTTGATGTTCCTCGTATGGTTTTTGGTCCAAAAGATAGAGTTCCGGAGCTTCAAAGTTGGGTGCAAACGGAGCAGCCTAACGAGCGCATCGCCCTCCTCCATGGAATTAAGGGGATCGGTAAAGCCACAATTGCTGCCGTCGTCAGCAAAGCTAACTACCACTTGTTCGAAGCTGTCGCATTCGTTGGCAAAGTCGAGGAGAAGTGCAAACAGCCTGACGGTGTTCGTAAATTACAAGAGCAACTTTTCAAAAGAATCACAAATTCCAAAAGTATCAAGACATTCCTAAGCGATGAGGAAGGAAGAATATGCCTCAAAGCAGCTCTTAATGACAAGCGGGTGCTGATCGTTCTTAAAGATTTGGATACAGAAGGTTACTTCTGTGACTTGATTGGGTTATCCGGAGACATTGACGGGAAAGTTAAAGTGATTGTGACATCTGGGAACCAAAATTTGCTTCCGGATAATTCCTGCGTCAAGTTCTATGTAGGTCCTTTGACTAAAGAGCAATCCCGTGAGTTACTGCAGTGGGAAGCCCACCAATGGGATCCAAATTTTGCCGTAGATGTCGGTTCCACGTTGGTTGACAATGCTTTAGAATCCTGCGGTCGAATCCCTTCTCTTATTAAGTCCTTACCAGCCTTGCTTAAAGCCGGTAAGGATGTACTGTCCACCGAACTGCCGCGTATTCACCAAATATTACAGAAAACAAGATTTGAGTCCCTGGAAGAAGATGATAAGGATCTGTTCCTTGACATTGCCTGCTTCTACTCTGACAGAGAATATGATCATGTCAAATCAGCACTCAACAATTGGCACTATGGCCTGCGGTCAGTAGCCGGGTTTGAGCGGCTTCAGGGTTTGCATTGGGTGTCAGTTAATGGTAATAGCAGAGTCTCCATGGATCAACTGGTGAAAGACATGGGCAGACGTATGGTTTGTCGAAAGGCTGAAAGCACTCTCCACAGACAGAGTCACATTTGGTCTCCCGAGGATGCAAGTAACCTGCTGAGAAGATGCAATGTAAGCAAAACTATGTCCATTTTATCTTCCTCCATCGACTGACGTGGGCGTTTAGCTTATCCTTGTACTTCTTATGTCTTGCACTAATTAGGGAACAGAGCACACGAGGAGCATCATCCTCGATCCGAAACTAGTAGAAATATCGGCCTCGACAACTAAGATGATGGAATATAAATCCCAGGCGTTTGCAAGACTGACCGGATTGCAGCTGGTACAACTTTTTGGCGTCAAACTCCAAGGAGACTACGAGGGTTTCCCTGACGATTTGGTTTGGTTGTCCTGGGAGGGAGTGCCTGTACACCCTATGCCAGCCGACTGGAAAGACTTGCTATCTGTTGACTGGTTTAATGATAGCTTGCAAAAAAATTTAGATCAACGTCAGGTATGGCATCTTACTCCCTTTCCCATTGACTAATGAAAGCACCATGTAGCCCAAACCTAACGTATACATCATTCCGACATAATTTGGTTTTCAGTCGCTCAATAAGTTGAAGATTCTCAACCTCAGCTGTTGCCATTCGCTCGAACGGACCCCGGATTTCACAACTCTTGAAGTCCCAAATCTCGAGAGGTTGATCATAGAAAATTGCATTCTACTGAAAGAGATCCATCCATCGATTCAACAACTAGCAAAGCTTGTTCAACTCAACTTGAGAGGGTGCCGTAGCCTCGTAGAGTTGCGGGTGCTAGGCTCGAGTGTCAAAGTCTTGGACATATCCCTCTGCACAGGAATCCGCGGCATGCCGAACGGAAGGATCGAATCTGTTGAGGAGCTTCGTGCTGATCACATTGAGGTGGATCAACTTTTGGAAGAGCAAGATGATTTTTCCTTCTCTGCAGTATTTCCATCGTTGGTTAAGCTGAGTCTCGTCGGTAGTTGCAAACAATCATTTGGTACAATTGTTAGTGATCTCGCAACACTAGCATCCTTAAAATATGTTGACAAGGACCTTTTTCCTGCTTTGTCGGAAGCTGTTGGTCCATCAATTTCACTCTGTGTTTTAAGTTAAAACTTGGTTTTTGTGTGTGCAAGATTTCCTATTCAAATCTTGTACGGACTATACTTTTTTATTAATATTTTTTTTACATTTGTGTAATTTGAACTCGAGATTATTTAAATAAATATAATTATATTAGTGATTACCTGGACTTCCTTCTAACATCTGAATTGTTTTATTTGTTCTTGCTTTATTCGCCACATGTTTCACACACAAAAAGACATATATATTTGGCTTGCAGGCAGTCGCACTCAATTATTTGATAAAAATTTCCTTGGCTACGTATTGTTGGGTTGAACTGTTGCCCTCGCTTTGTGGGTTATTTAAGAACTGGTAAAAAAATGTATTGATCGACATTATCTGATATTTTGAATTTATTTTTTTTGTGGTGGATTAATTTGATGAAATATAACACTTTATTTGGCTTCACTTTTTACTTCGTGAGAGGATTGTTGGGATGAACTGTTGCATGGAACAAACGGGGATATGAAGTCAGACTTCTAACCTGAGAGATGGCCTCAAATCATGACTTGGAACAGCTTGCTATTCTTGGACATTACTATGTTTTTAAAACTTTAACTTGGTATGGTTCAACTCAGATTCAGTGGGGATTGCTATGAATCCCCATGATGGGGAGGAGGGTATAAATGGTATACCAATGACTAATTACATCCTAAAAATTAGGAAACTATTTTTTAGAATCCCTTAAATTATGCAGTGAATTTGGTAACCGCCCATATTCAAAAATTGAAATCTCTAACAAATAATTACAACCCAAATCAATCGTTTGATAAATCAAAAATTAAAATCTAAAAAATATTCAACAGAAACGGTATTCTCTAGTCATCACTTTTCTGGTCATTGGCCCCGCCCCATCATCTCCGTTTCTTTGCCGAATCACAGTGTCTCCGCTGATCTTCCTCTTAGCCGATTTACCACCATTCTATTATGGATGCTTCAAAGCCAACGTCACCTTTGATCGACAGTGATAGGTCTTCAACACGATAATATCAGGAACCATTGGTACTAATATCACGAACCATTGGTATCAATATCAGGAACCATTGGTACCAATATCAGGAACCAGTGGTACCAATCTTCGTGACAGGAACCATTGGTATCAATATTCGTGGAACCATTGGTACCAATATTAGTAACCAGTGGTACCAATCTTCGTGGCATACAAAATAGACTGAACAAAATCAGGAACTATTGGTATCAATATCAGGAACCATTGGTACCAATATCACGAACCATTGGTACCAATATCGAAAAATGGTTTGCATGGAGGAAGAGAGAATCGTGACTCACCAGAGAGCGCGAGTAGATGGCACGTTTGCGAGACGAGTCGAGTAGAGAGAACGGCCGGGACAAGACGAGTCGGCTGGAGAACTGCGGCGGCGACCAGGTAAGGGTTTGCGCTAATTTGGAACCGGGCCGAAAGCAAGACCGGGACGGGGAGAAAAATGGTAGGGTTTGAGGAAAGGGAGTGACAATCGGCTAACAAGACCGGGATGGGAAGAAAAACGATTGAGGGTTTGAGGAAAGGGAATGAGGAAATTTTGAATAAAAATCACGATTCTATCTTTCTTAATTTGGGATTCAAAAAATCAAATTCAAAATTTAATTAAATGTTGATAGAGAAAAATCAGGAATAGCATTTAATGTTTTCAATTAGTTAAGATTTGATAAGAAAATAGAATCAATAAAAATATAATTTATTATGCTAATACCAAAATTACCATCAATCATAACAACCATTAGATTATAAATTTAAGAACCCAGTTTTGATCTAACAGTCTAAATCTAATCCCCATGGTGGGGATGTCTTTTTAGACATCCCCACTGAATCCTATTTCGGTATGGTTAGGTTGGAAGAACTAGGGAGACTAGTAATGGAAGTGCCTTCAAAATTAAATGTTTCCGGCTTTCCGCTAAAAAAATGGTGTTTCTTGCTCTATTATTTCTCTTTTTTTATATTGGAACTGTATAAATGGGCCTATGTGGCTTGTTCTGGGCCCCAAAATAATTTGATTAAAAAAGACAAGGGATCATGATTCTTGAGGAGGCCTGAATTTGGTGGATCGATCCAATCCTGTCAGGAATTTACATGTGCAAGTTTATATTATTTTGTGCGTAGGTGAGTTTTTGTGGTTTTGTATTTCGATTTTGACCGACCAGTGGAAATATCACGTGCCAAGCTAATTGGTTGTTTTGTACTTAAGCAGGCAGGCGGGTCTTCAAGTTCCGGAATACCAATAAGCTGCTATTTACGGGCACGTTTCCTTCCATTTTTAGATCTCGACTATTATCTTAAAAATTGAGTTAATATAAATAATCCGGTCATATCAGGAGTTAAAATTTAAATCCCTGAGGATATGCGATCTGTCTCAAGTGAACGTTGAGTTTAAGTTTTTTTAAATGAGTTAAAATATAGAGTAAATTGCCCTCCCGTCTCTCTCCTTTGCTTAAATTACTATTTTTTTCCCTATTGTTTCAAAAATGATGATTTCGTCCTCCAGATTTGATTTAATAGCACTCTAAGGTCCCTGATGCCGGAATCGGAAAAAAACTCCGACGATCGGAGACCTGAAATGACCAAATTGGCCCTCCCTCTCCCTCCATTCATCTTCCTTCCCTAACTTCTCTTCCTTCTCCGGTTCTACACGTCGATATGGAGGAAGAGGGAGGGGCAATTTGGTTATTTCAGGTCCCCGGTCGCCGGAGTTTTTTTCCGATTCCGGCACCAGGAGACCTTAGAGTGCTATTAAATCAAATCTGGAGGACGAAATCATCATTTTTGAAACAATAGGGAAAAAAAATAGTAATTTAAGTAAAGGAGAGAGACGGGAGGGCAATTTACCCTAAAATATATTGTCAAAGCTTGTTAACGTTTCCGAAAAACATGGATCATTTGAATAAGATACATATAATTTAACTCTTTCTTTTGTAGAACCATGTAATTTGACTTGCTACGAGAACAAATTGATTTGTTTAATGCCCCATAGAACTAATGAAAAATGGATAAGTCTTTTGGGTGATTTGATTACGAGCTCTTTCTTTTATAGTTGGCGTTGATCATGTGTTAATTACTTTCTGCATTAATTGTAGATAAGGCAATATAAATGTGATTGGAGTTAATAAAATGATAAAAGTTTCGTATTAAACCCAAATGATCCTAAAGATGTCTTGCATTAAAACATGAATCCGGGCATGAATAATGTTAGTTTCCGACAATCGAAATCCCTTCAAATATGTACATGAACAAATTCTACGCAACAAATTTACGAACTAAGAAAATCAAATTACATACTAAGGACAAGAGACAGAACATGCGATTTGTTAATTTGGTTTGACCAATAATCTATATCCGGAGTCGTACCAAGTCAAAGAAGATACAATTTTTTACTAAGTATTAGGTCTAACCTATTTACCAAGAGACCTACTTTTTTAAAACAAAGACAACAATAAAAGAGAAAGTTTTAGAAGGTATTTATAAAGACAAATTAGATCAAAAGGGGGAAGAACAACGTCGTTTTTGTCCGACAGAGATGAAATTCGTAAGTGGCTGTTTTCTACTTAAGCAGGCAGGCGGCTCTTCAAGTTGCGGAATACCAATGAGCTGCCAATTACGGGCACGTTTCCTTCCATTTTTAGATCTTGTCGATTATCTTAAAATTTGAGTTAATATAAATAATCCAATTATATCAGGAGTTAAAATTTAAATCCCTCAGGATATGCCATCTATCTCAAGTGACTGTTGTGTTGAATTTTTTTTAATGAGTTAGATATTGTCGAACCTTGTTAACGTTTTCGAAAAACATTGATCATTTAATAAGATATATGTAATTTAACTCTTTCTTTTCTAGAAACATGTAATTTGACTAGGAGAACAAATTGATATTCTTTTTGTGAAATAAATTATTTTTATAATTTTGGATCTTGGACAGTCATGAAATTTGATTCTCTCACATCATGTTTAAGGCCCCAAATTGATATTCTTTTTGTGAAATAAATTATTTTTATAATTTTGGATCTTGGACAGTCATGAAATTTGATTCTCTCACATCATGTTTAAGGACCGACACCGTTTTCATCAGACCATAAATTGATATGTTTAATGCTCCATAGAACTAATGAAAAATGGATAAGTCTTTTGGGTGATTTGGATTACGAGACAACGTATAGTTGGCGTTGATCATGTGTTAATTACTTTATTAATCGTAGATAAGGCAAAATAAATGTGATTGGAGTTAATCAAAATGATAAAAATTTCAAATTAAACTTAAATGATCCTAAAGATGTCTTGCATTAAAACATGAACCCGGGATGAAAATGTTAGCCTCTTACTATCGAAATTTTTTCAAGTACGCTTATGAACAAACTCTATACAACGAACCTATGAATCAAGGAACGAAAATGACAAACTGATCACAAGATATAAGACATGCGATTTAGTAACTCAGTTTGACCAATAATTTACGTCAAGGGCGTCCAAAACAAAGAAAAGCATTTTTTTCCACTAGATATTAATTTTAAATTCTTTAACAATGAGATTCACTATTTGAAGACAACATCAACAATGAACGAGAGTTTTACAAGATATTTATAGTGTCTACACAAACTAAATCAAAAGGGATTGGAATAGGGGCATTTTTATTTGACGGAGATGGAATTTCCGATCCAGCCTGACGCTCTCTGTGAAGTCGACGCCCGCCAAGTCTTGCACCACACGTGGACGCCGGTGGGGCTGGTGCCACACCCGTCCTGCTCCGTCCTCTCATCCTGTCTTCGCTCCGATCAGTGTATCGAGTATCCCCGAACACCATATCATCCTTGAACGATCCTGAACCACATCGTCCAAATTTCATACCTCAAAAAACATTCGCACCGAGCGTCGGAAAATGTGAAATGCTGTTGCTAAATTTTCGGATAAATTGTTTATTTTAGTCATTCGTCGATTCTGCATGTGAAATTACTGTAGTCTAGACTAGGCTACAATCATCAGTTTATTATTAATTTATTATGCCATCAATTTTTTCCCCAATTTTTTAAGAACCGGGCCATTATTAATCTATCGCGCTTCCGTTGGAAAAAATCAAATTGTGGAAAACTGATTAAAAAGTAGTTGGGTATGGATCGGGAAATGATTCCAACGTAACGTATATAGTTGTCATTGTTCATGGTCTACACTATTCCGCTAGTTGGATGTGTGTGTGTGTGTGTTTTTTTTTTCTATAAATAATTAATTATTATCATACTTGTGCCGCAGAATAATAACAGACATAATTTATGTCTATGAGATTTAATTCCAGACAAGTTCATTCCGTACTTATCCCCTCGGCTTCAAATTTACAGCGAGGGTCAAAAAAAATGTGAAGATGCCGCTAAATTTAAGGATGTCCGAGCAAGGACAACGCAGGATTCACTCCCACCACCCGAGCTCGAAAACGTGACAATCGCTGCTTAGCTGGACTAACGATTTCCGACAGTGGCATCACCAGATTTTATTTATTTTTATATTAATCCCACAAGACGACACCCCCCCAAAAAAATTATAACAATAATATCACACACCGAGAAAAGAAAGAACAGAAAACCAAACCGCCCTCCCTATCTCCTCCTCACCGTGTCCCGGAGGATTAGAATTGGAATTGGAATCGGAAATTGGAATTGGAATTGGAATTGGAATTGGAATTGGAATTGGAGTTGGATAGAGAGTAGAGAGAGAGAGAGGATGAGCTTCAGGGAGGAGAGCGAGGATGGGGGGAGGGGAGATCTGAGGAAGCCGTTCCTACACACGGGGAGCTGGTACCGTATGGGTTCGAGGCAGTCGAGCATGATGGGGTCATCCCAGGTCATAAGGGAGAGTTCCATTTCGGTCGTCGCCTGCGTCCTCATTGTCGCCCTCGGCCCCATCCAATTCGGCTTCACCGTAAGCCAACATCTCCGTTTCGATTTTTTTTGGGTTGGATACGAAGATTCTTACATACGTACGTATGTACTAACATTTTGGAATATTTTACTTTTTGTCTGAACTAACAAAGGGGGGTTACTCTTCTCCAACTCAAGATGCCATCATCAAGGATCTCGGACTCACTGTCTCTGAGGTTAGGATTTTAATATTCGAGTTGTTGTTGTTGTTGTAATTTTGGTAATTTGTAAGTTTCCCTTATTGTGCCTTTGGATGGTTCGTTAGTTCTCTCTGTTTGGTTCGCTTTCGAATGTGGGCGCGATGGTTGGAGCCATTGCTAGCGGGCAGATCGCCGAGTACATTGGACGAAAAGGGGTATTTCTCCTTGTGTCGTAAAAATATAGTGTCTTGTCCGGTGGGTGTTGCCTGACTTTTGGTGGTGTTTGCTGGTGTTGATTGCAGTCTTTAATGATTGCGGCCATTCCTAATATAATCGGTTGGCTTGCTATATCTTTTGCCAAGGTAAGCTTAAATCCCCATTCAGCTGCCTTTTTCGCTCTTTTAATGACGGAGTCGTAAGATGAGTTGTTAAAACAAATTGCTGTCTTGGTTAGGATTCTTCTTTTCTGTATATGGGAAGGTTGTTGGAAGGTTTTGGCGTGGGTATCATCTCATACACGGTACAGGGAACTTTTCTTCTTCTTCTTCTTCTTCTTCTTCTTCTTCTATCAATTTGTTGTAGCTGCGAACGGCTCGTCCCAGTGATAATGAAGTTTTTGTTTTGATTCCGCTTTTAATTTTCTAGGTGCCGGTGTATATAGCGGAGATAGCACCACAAAATTTGAGAGGGGCCCTTGGATCTGTGAACCAGGTTTGATTGTCAGACATCACCATTTGTGTCAAAAGCTAGTGACTAAAAACCGGCTCTGTTTTTTTTTCACCTATCAAATTCATCACCATTTCTCGTGTTGCTTTGTAGCTCTCTGTCACAATTGGCATTATGCTGGCATATCTGTTTGGACTATTTATGGATTGGAGATATCTAGCAGTCTTGGGTAATGTTTTATGTTATTAGTTCTGACAGCACTACTACAGATACATCGTTCAGCTATTTAATAAAGCTTCTCTCTTTTTATGCAGGAATATTGCCATGCACCATTTTGATACCTGCCCTGTTTTTTATACCGGAATCTCCTCGATGGTTGGTAAGCCTCTCAAAGTGGGCTCTTCCCTCATATTGATGCAATCACCGGTTTCAATCTAGTGATGCTATTATTGTCTACACATCCGACTGTAGGCAAAGATGGGCATGACAGAAGATTTTGAAGCTTCCTTGCAAGTTCTTCGGGGGTTTGATACAGATATATCTATTGAGGTTAATGAGATAAAGGTAATATTTTTTTATTGATCTTAGTACTTGGGTGATTTCCGATTTGTTTCAGCCGTTTCTACGTGTGCTTGAAAATTTTCTCAAGATGATGATCTTAACTTGCATTGTATAGAGGTCTGTAGCATCATCAACTAGAAGAACAACAATCCGAGTTGCTGAACTCAAGCGGAGAAGATATTGGTTTCCTTTGATGGTACGTTCACGTCTCCGTTTCTGTTTCTTGTGAGATCTTTATCTGTTATTCCGGCTTGTATAGAGTTAAACAGTAAGATTCTTCTCAAACTGTTGGCCTGTTTGTATGTTTCAGATTGGGATGGGATTACTGGTTCTGCAGCAGCTTAGTGGAATTAACGGCGTTCTTTTCTATTCAACTGCCATTTTTGAGACTGCTGGTTTGTCTCGATTAGCTCTTTCTGCCATAACATGTTACGATTAGCACATAACTAATTGCAAGTGTAGTGGACTTGTTTACACATCTTGAAAAACCTCTGCTTTAAGATTTTGGGTTAGGTATGGAAATTCTAACTTGGTATTAGAGCGGGCTGATACTGGCCCATTGGTGGCAACTCTCATGTCATGACACGTTCGCTGAAGTCGGCATATGCAAACTTTGGCTTGATGGGCTTCGTTTGAGGGGCGTGTTGAGATTAACACATTGCTGGTTGCAAGTTCGGTGGGTAATTATAAGTTGAAAATCCATCAACCCGTTGTCTAAAAAGTTCTAGATTAGATATGGAGATTCTAACACAGCCAACATGAGTATATCTCCGGGAAAACAAAATAAAGTTGGAATGTGATTGTGGCCGACCGGTCTAATGCTTCTTCATTCCTCGCTTTCTGTTCCTACCATCTGGAAATAGTCAAGAAAATGCACAGATATGAACTTGCTTAATGTCTCCTCGTTTTAGAGGTTTAAGTTTGTGCAAGGGAGTGTATCACTAGGGAAAATAAATATGGAAAATAAATATGTGATAGACTTCCATTTCCTTGATATCTGAGTGTCCAATAGAAAAAACCTCAATTTGTCAAGTTAGCAGAATTGAACCATGCAACAAGAAGTCACTCCTCGTTCCCCTTATTGGTTTTGCAAGTGTCCATTTATATACTTCATGCAACATATTAGCCCATTACTTATGCTAAAGATTTCGTTCTTCCGGCCAGGACCAATCTCAGTTGCCTTTATTTTGCGCAGGCCTTTCAAACAGTAGTTTGGCAACAGTTGGCCTTGGTGCTGTTCAGGTACTGAACTCACTCTGGAAGATGTTTTCACTCTTTTGGCTAAAATAATATCTGGTCGAGAACCTGATGACTCAACATTATAAATTTTGATTAAAAATCAATGTTGTGCAGGTGGTTGTTACTGGAATAACTACTTGGTTATCAGACAAAGCTGGCCGCCGGATTCTACTGATTGTGAGTATTGTTTGGTATCTTGCCTTTCGTATTTTGAGTCATGAACGAATGGAGAAATGAACCTTTTTCTTCTTTGCTTAAGATCTCATCTTCCATTATGACCATAAGCAGCCTCATTGTTGCAGTGGCATTCTATCTCAAAGTAAGAACATCTGTATCCTTTTGCTCGATCTGTTTCTGACGTTTTCACTCACGTTCTGTTTCCTTGAGTGGCCAGACATGTTTAACCTTTGCTTATCTCATTTAAATGACCAGACATTTGTGTCAGCTGATTCCAGTTTGTACAACATACTAGCGATTGTATCAGTTGTTGGAGTTGTGGTACAAATGCTTTCTCCACTTTCTGTTATTAAATTCTCAAGAAATGGAGTGTTGCTAGACAATTAACCCGCTGCTATCTTTTTCAGGCAATGGTCATTGGCTTCTCCTTGGGAGTTGGAGCCCTTCCTTGGGTTATAATGTCCGAGGTACGACTGTTTATACTTAAACTATGGCAAAGATAAAGCAATGGCATACAGCGTACTTTCTATTGCCAAATTCAACTTGGCAATATCCAGTGTAGAAGTTGCGTTGGTGTTGACCCTTTTAGCTTTGGCCAGTTCAATTCACAACGGGACTAAACGTTAGCATCTATGTCTTTCTGGTTCGAAGTAAAAAAATTGGGGCACTATGTTGCCTTCGGTCTCTTCTTGTTCACGGGATTGTGTTGATGTGTTATGAGGTCGGAATACTGGTTTTCCTTAGACCATAAGTCATCACATTGAGGCCTTAGTTTGCCTTTACTTCCCTTTCAAATATGAAATGTTCCGCTATTTTGATGGTATTGCAAACTAATGATGATTTGAAGAAACCTGATACAAGAACGTTGCCAAGTAATCTACTACGAAAAACTGCCGATGTTTCATGGTCTATTCACGTTGCAGATTCTTCCGGTCAACATCAAGAGCCTTGCAGGAAGTGTAGCAACACTGTTAAATTGGATGTGCGCCTTTATAGTGACCATGACTGCTAACTTGCTGCTAACCTGGAGTTCTGGAGGTTTGCCTTCCCCCCATATTCAATGTCATTCTGTTAAAATAACCGATATAACCTACAATTGTCTTAGCTTGTTCCAACATGTTCTTCCTTGCCTCCGATCTACAGGAACGTTTACGATTTACATGGCCGTGTGCGCTTTCACTGTGGCATTCGTGTACCTTTACGTCCCAGAAACAAAGGGAAGAACACTGGAAGAGATTCAGAATTCGTTCAGATGAGGTTTTCGCATCCGTCCAGCGGATACTTGTTCGTTTTTCAGCATTCAAGATGCCATTTTGTCCCGGAACATTAAAATTCTTTCGACATGATCGACATGAGTTTCTCCTCCTGGTACCGGGCTTCTCAGCGCGTAGTTAATAAATATCGTTTCAGTTTGGCTAATAGCTTGGTTCTACTTTAATGGTCATCAGGCAATTTTGAGGTTGTTTCTATGTTTTGTAAGAGCTCATGTGCTGTGGGGAAGACAATAGACCATCTCTTGAGATGGTTTTGCCAGCCGATGTATGTAATCTGCATGTATCTTAATGGTGATGTTGATATTTTATCGAATAATATGTATTAAACTGATTAATCTCGGTTTGATGAATTGTGAAGCACATCTCTACGGAATTTCAATAAAGTTGTGTTATCGGGTGTTAGAAAAAAAAAATTATGTCTACGTTGTGACGGATAAAAAATTTATACTATGAGGGACAAAATATTTGTGTGCTTCATACAATTGAAAAAAAATTGTAGCGAAGATAAATTAGTCAATAGTGAGGACAATTTTTTTTATTATTAAATATATACTCATAATTTCTTTTGGATAACTACCCCCACATAAGGACATGTACATTCGTCCATGCCTCTACTTATTAAAAAATGTGACTATATGTTATAATTTTAGTTTAAGTAGTAAATCAATTTAATTTGTCTTTTGTCTTTTTTTTTTAGGGGAATCAATCAATTTAATTTAATTTGTCTTAGAAGGCTGGAATTCGTTTTTTTTTAATGACATTGAATATGCGTATCACTAAATAAAATTTGACATCATGCATTTTAAATAGGGAATATCATCATTAGTCTCTAGTACGTGTCATAATTATTTATTATTAGTATAGTTCCTATTATTTGAAAAATTATTTTGTCTTCCATGTTTTTTTATTAAGATTTTGATTTGAGTTCTGGTGGACGTGGTCTGTCACTTTAAATGTTGACATCTTCTAGTTTATGGTTGATATAAGACAAAAATTTGAGACCAATATTTACTAAAAAATACTTAGCCCTTAGAATTATCACATATATCAGATACCTAATAATTACTTACCATTTTAAATATCACACATTTTAAAATATCTTGACTGCTGAATCATTGGAGGTGGTTTTGCATATTCCTGATCTTATATCAAACTGAAGAAAGAAAAAAAAAGGCGAACTGGGCAGAAAAGGTAGCATCGTTGCATGCTAACAAGGGATCAGTGAAGATATTATTGATTTTGCAAGTGGGTCCTGTACTGTGCCTGCACTAATTTAGATATTCATTTGTCGTCGTCGCCATTATTGTGATTAATTGCATAAGTGCTTGTAACTTTCATTGAACATATGGTAATTGTTCTAAATTATAATTATGATCTCATTGTCAATCACATTCAGATCCATATTAAAACTATAAACTCTGCATATTTTATCTGTAATTAACGATTCTTAAATTCGGATCTCAAATTGCATAGTAAAAAGATATCATAATTTAATATGTGACAATATATTAAAGTATCAACTTTTATCTCTAAATTATAATATGTGAATGTCTGTGCCGACGTTTCGCGATGTTATTTGACGAAATCAACTTTTGGACTAAAAAATCTAGCACCTTTTTTTATTGGAGGGGTCGATGTTTAATTAATTAATCACCTTTTTTTCTAGGAGACTTCCTCACCGTCAATCGATCTTTACTGAGTTGGGAAGTACTAATCATGGAGATGAGCTGTTTTAGATAAATTGACAACCTTAAGTGCACTTGTACAACGTCAAACCGACCCGGGCCAAGTCGAACGGCAGCCGTTGGGCTAAAATGCAAAGGTTTTAAAAAATATCCGGAGGTCGACCCGGAAATTGGTCCGTCTTTTGGGTCAACTGGTGTAATTAGTTGGATCAGATTTTTTTCTATTTTATGAAATATATATAGGTATATAAGTAAATAATTTATGTAATAAACTAATAATAATATAATAGAGTAAAAAATAACATATAAACATACCAATTATAAAATATAAAGAGTAAAGTAACCATATTAACGGATAATCCCAAATCGAAGATAAAACTATTTAAAAATAAATATTTTTCAGTCAAACTATCCCGGTATGACCGAATTTTCTAGGCGAACTATTTGATCCGACTAAGATTCGGTCGATTTACAAGGTGGGCATTTTTTAATAAAACAGAAGATTTGGTCGATTTACAAGGTGGGCATTTTTTAATAAAACAGAAGATTTGGTCAATTTACAAGGTGGGCATTTTTTAATAAAACAGAATGGTATTAGAGGCGATTCATGGTCCGACCAGTCGGACTATCGGTCAGACCACCAATCGGACCATATTTTTTAAAAGGGAAAATTACCCTCAGGCCCCTCGAGTTTGCGAAAATTTGTGTTTTAGTCCCCTATTTTGTTTTATTATCATTCAACCCTTGAATCTTGTCAAAAGTGTATAATTTAGCCCCTGTCGCCGGAATCCGGCGATTTCTCCAGCGAAATGGCACCTAAGATTACTAAAATACCCTTTTCCTTTAAAAAGTAAAAAAATAAATTGAAATATAATTGTAATTCGTATTGAGCTAAAAAAATTTATGAAGCATCCTAAAAATATACAAGATTTACGTAAAATATTTCAGAAATTTTTGAGGTACAAAAGTATTTTTTTTATTTTCCAACGTGCCAAAATTTTGTAAAATCATGTAAAATAGAAAATTTGTTTAATTGGGCTGAAACTTGTCCATGTGTCTTTTAGCATATTTAATGAATTTATGAATCAAAAAGTCTAGATTTACATGAGCCAATTTTAAAAAAGTCTGCGGATACCAAAAATATAGAGTTTTAATTTATTTTTTTACTAAAGATGGAGTCTTTAGTAAAGATGCTAAAGGATACATAGAACAAGTTTTAGGTCCTAAATTCAATAAATATATTTAAGAACACATGGGACAAGTTTTAGCCCAATTAGACAATTTTTCTATTTTATATGATTTTATAATATTTTGGCACGTTGGAAAATAACATAAAATAATTCTGTGTCTCCAAAATTTTCGAAATATTTTACGTAAATCATGTATATTTTTAGGATGCATCATGAAAAATTTCAGCTCAATACGAATTATTCTTGTATTTCAATTTATTTTTTTACTTTTTAAAGGAAAAGGGTATTTTAGTAATCTTAGGTGCCATTTCGCCGGAGAAATCGCCGGATTCCGGCGACAGGGGCTAAATTATACACTTTTGACAAGATTCAAGGGTTGAATGATAATAAAAAAATAAGGGGGCTAAAACACGAATTTTTGCAAACCCAAGAGGCCTGAGGGTAATTTTCCCTTTTTAAAATCCTACATAAAATGTCTCTCATTTCCGTAATTTTTCTTAATATGACAGATCAATATCAAACAAGAATAATATAATATATAAGTATTTGTTAACTTTTTTAATGTTCAAACATTATAACGGCTACTACCTAATAGGTGCCTCTTCACGCAGTCCACGCTATAAGCCCAGGAGCATCAGCACCTTTTGGCCTGCCCTGGGCTGGGCGGGACCCTTATGTGGGGAAATAAAAAGTTGACCGACCGTGAGCGGTCAACCAACCAAGGAGAGGGGGTGGCGTGTGCCCCCTTATTTAATTATTTTTTTTATTTTTTTAACTTAAATTTTATCCTATTTTGTATATTTCTCACAATATTATTCCAGTCCAATATTTTTAAAGATAAGATTTGAGTTAGAAAAAATTTTATAATTATCTATAGAATTTTAATTAGCATTATCTATATTTATTATTTATCATTTGGTATTTTATATGAAAATTGAATTATTGCTAATTTAATGCTTTTCAATAAAAAATATTTTTTAATTTTTAATTAGCATTATATGCTTTTATAATTTATCATTTCACAATTTCTATGTAATTTGTAACTTTACTAATTTAATACTTTTCAAAAAAAATTATTAGTATTTTATTTTTAGAAATTAATAATTTAATATAAAGTACAAAATCTTACCCACCCTGTAATATTTAATTAATTTCTCACTCATCCACTTCAACTCAGCCTCAAACACTCAATTTTTACCGACACCGGTAGCCCTTATCCAACTCCTCCAGCCAATAAACAATTAATATATTTATCTTCGACATCATCAAGTCAATTAACTTTAATTTATAAATTAATATTTTTATATTGGAATGTTGGTCCAGATGGTCTAAGATGGATAAAAAATTTGACCCGAGGCAGGATATGAATTTCATAACTGACCCTAGTCAACAAGCCCCGAATATAATAAACGTTTATTACTTATAAAAAACTTTAAAAATTTACTTAATTATTATGAGTTCCATCCGAGAGTGGATCTGGTGCAGGTCGCGTGTGTCCAGCACCATGCTGGACACGCGGATTTGATGGTTGGAACACACGGATTTGATGGTTGTATATTTGATTCGATGGTTTGTACGTATGTATGATTCGACAGTATGGTGTGTTGTGATTCGATAGTATGGTATGCTTGATTCAATGGTATAAAATGTCTCATTCAATAGTTTGACATCCGATTCAATGGTTTGTATATTGTGATTCGATGGTATGGTATGATTGATTCAATGGTATAAAATGTTTGATTCAATAGTTTGTATACTGAGATTCGATGGTATGGTATGCATGATTCAACAATATAAAATATCTGATTCGATGGTTTATATATTATGAATCGATGGTATGGTATGCATGATTCGATGGTATAAAATGTCTGATTCAATGGTGCGATGGTATAAAATATCTGATTCAATGGTATGCATGATTCAATGATTTATATATTGTGATTCGATGGTATAAAATGTCTGATTCGATGGTATAAAATGTCTGATTTGATGGTTTATATATTGTCGAATCACAATATACAAACCATTGAATCGGATGTCAAACCATTGAATGATATATTTTATACCACCGAATCACAACACACCATACCATCGAATCATAGCACACCATACCATCGAATCAGACATAGATACAAACCATCGAATCAAATATACAACCATCGAATCCGGGTGTTCCAACCATCGAATCCGCGTGTCCAGCATGGTGCTGGACACGCGTGACCTGCACCAAATCCGAACTCGTTCCATCCACCATAGAAAATTTGCCTTCGACGATAGGTCCATGCATTATCACAATGACCACATTCATGTTTATGAGCGGCTTTGATGGTAATTATATATTAACTGACACCTAAAGATATACCAAAAACCAGAACACATGGAAATTCGATTTAAGTCGGTAGGAAATAGAAAATTATCACCTGCCATATTAAAGAAACGTGCACGAATCTAACACATTGTTCAGACTCTTATTGATGTCACATTAAGTCTGACGAAAAGGATCACAATAATAAAATAAAAAAAAAGTAAAGAAAAGGGGGAAGAAAGTTACAAATTATTTAATTACAAGACTTAAAGTTATACTGGATTATCATGATCAGAAATAATTATCGTTGATTAGACACCACAACTAATGAAGCCCTCTCTTATTCAGCTTGCTCAGGACTTATCGTCGCTTGTGCTCAAAATCTTCCCGAAAGAATGCACGAAACTCATCAAATGTTTTTATATTTAAAATAGGAGTTGATTTTCAAACTTTTCAATGGTATATTCGCCAAAAAGTCCAAACAAAATTAGTTTACCAATTAATTCAAAACTGGCAGTATAATGATGTGGACCCCTCCCATAAAAGGCAAGACAATAATACCAATACCACCCTTCCAAAAATATGTTTTGTTTTACCGTCCAAGTTCTAATAAATCACCACTGCACGTATGGTCTCATGTTTACGGAATCAGTCCTTAAGTATGAGCAAGTGTCATGGTTTTTTAACCATTATTGACACTGACGCCAACCAAGGAAAACATCAGAACTTGTCACCGAAGGTGACATGGAATAATTGTACATCGGTGTATCGGTGACTTCTATGTATCAATGTATGACCAGGGACAAATTTACATGTAGGGTGTTGCCCCCACCCGAAAAAATATTTTATAGCTAATATTTAACCCAAATAAATCTTTGACCCCAAACTATTTTATCATCACAATTCAAAAAAGACAAAATTGACATAACAAAATTTTAACATGTTTTATTTGACCTAATTGTATAAATTTTCTAGATCCGTTCCTGATCAATGTGGTTAGGCACTAATCACTTTTTTTAAGGGTTAGGTATTAATTAGTCGAATCACCTTTCGAAGAAAAGAACATAAGTGGACCATTTAAAAGCTGGTAAATACCCTCCCTCTCTCTCCAGAAAAAACCCTCCCAGGCACACACCCCCATAAAACCTTCTTCTTCGTCGATTCATACCTTCTTCTTCCCTGTGTCTTTCTAAAATTCCTTGTTTGAGTGGTCCTCTACTCTTCCCTTCGGGAGGACCGCCGGTGCCCTCCCCGCCGTCGGTGACCATGGCGGGGTCAAGCGCGGCTTGGTGGGGGTTTTCTCTCCCCCCGAGTCGCGGTTCTGGGTTTTGGACGGTGGTGGTTTGGACGGTGGTGGTTTGGACGTCTGGGTGTGGTGCGGGATCTCGGCTCTGCCCGTCCGGGTTTTGGCTCTCGACTCTCCTCGTTGTCTCTTAGGTTTCCTCATGCTGGTCGCCCTCTTGGGTTGTGGTTCGCCTTTGTGGTGCCACGTTTGTCGGGCGTGTGGTGGGGTGGATGTCGGTGGAGGCATCGGGGCTGGTCGGAGCTGTGGTGTCGGTGGCATCGGGTCCTGCTGGTCGCCCCCCTGGGTTAGACGTCGGTGGAGGCATCGGGGTTGGTCGGAGCTGTGGTGTCGGAGGCTTCGGGGTTGGTCCTGCTGGTCGCCCCCCTGGGTTTAGGTTTGTTTCCGGTCGGAGCTGTGGTGGAGGCAACGGGATTGCGGGCGGCGGGTTGTAGGGTTTTCCACTTTGGGTTTGTCTCCACTTTTTGGGTTTGGGCTTTTTTGGATTGGGCCTTCTGGTGGGTTGTTGTTTTTTGGTGTATTTTTGGTGTAGTTTGGGTGTGTCTCTTTTATTTTAGAGACAATTTGGTGTAGTGCTTTCGGGCACGTTGTGGCGTTTTCTTGGTGATTAATAACATTTTACTTAAAAAAAAAGAACATAAGTGTCATTTAATTCTAACAGAACCCAAGGGGCGGCCCAGGCCCAGGCCCAGAGAAATTGCTAATTGTTTTTGGTCAAAAGAAATTGCTAAATTCAGACTGTGGATCCTATGTCATTACGGCGATTCTGTAGGCCCAAACATCGAAAAATCACTAACATATCTTTTTATTTTATTTTAAGGCTCTCTCTTAGCTCTTGTTTGGTTTTTGAAGTGGAGCAAATATTTGTGAGGGTATATTCTTAATTACTCGAATTTGGTACTTA
>SOPF01025242.1:0-14975 GCA_012979155.1 Hypericum perforatum | reverse complement strand
TTATACCCTTTAGTCACAGAGGAATAACCCAAGAATATGCACTTTTCAGCTCTAGGTCGTGTTTGTCTCTTTTGTTCCTAGGAATTAAAGCATAGCACACACAACCAAAGGTCTTTAAATGCTCAATATTGATTGATATCTGAAAAAGTAGCTCAAGAGGGCATTTAAACTTCAAGTTCTTGCTTGGAGTTCTGTTAATCAAATAACAGGAAGTGAGAAGGGCATCAGACTAATAAGATTTTGGGACATTCATTTGAAATCTAATTGTACGAGCAACCTCAAGAAGGTGCCTATTTTTTCTCTCAAAAACCCTGTTTTGTTGGGGTGTGTAGGTGTAAGATTTTTGATGAATGATGCCCAATTCTTTAAGCAAATTTGCCATGCTAAAATACTCTATGCCATTATTAGATCTTAGGATCTTTATCTTCTTATTGAACTAGGTTTTAACCATGATTCTAAAATCATTGAATCTGTCCAGTACATCAGTCTTGTGTTTAAGAAGATATATCCAAGTAGTTTTTGAGTAATGATTTATGAATGTGACAAAAATATTTAAAACCATCATAAGAAAGATTTGGAGAAGTCCATAGATTAGTGTACACTAACTCAAAAAAACCTTTATATTCAGTAGAGGAACAAGGAAAAACATTTCTGGTTGCCTTTGCAAGCTTACAACTAGTGCAACCGTAAGAAATAGTTAATTTACAATCCAAAAGTTTGCTCAAAACAATGTCTGATGGGTAATCTAGCCTATAGTGCCAAGACTCTATACTTCCTTGTGTGTGTGCACACTTAAAACGACATCGTCATTCTGAGTGGATGCAACCAAGGAATCTGACCCATCTAAGACATAAAGACCATTGATCAACCTTCCTCTACCAATCAAATTCCCTATTTTCATGTCCTGAAAAAGAACATAAGTAGGGTCAAAAATCACTCTACAACCTAAGTCTCTAGTGATTTCACTAACAGACATAAGCTTAGCAGAGAGTTTGTCAATGAAAAGCACTTTGGACAAGTACTTTGTATGCAAGAAATCAGTTTTTCCCATGCCAAAAATAACAAGTTTGTCTTCATTGGCAACAGAGACAGTGGGCTGTTGGGAGTTTTCATTGAAATCAGTGAGATCAAGAATATAAGAAGTCATATGGTGGCTAGCACCAGAATCAATAATCCATGAGCAAGTAGGTTTCTTAATAACAGAGTAGGTCATAGCAATTTTGTTATCAATGTCTAGTTGTCAAGGAATGAACTGAGCTTCTCCTTGACCTTGATTGCTGCTGCTGCTGGGATTGAAGTTGGAGTCCCTGAGATTTTACAGGACTTGTTGTATGATCATTTCCACAGCTCCAGCTTGGTTTTCTCCAGTTTTGATTTGGTCTTTGGCCTGGATACCTGTTGCTGGAGTTTCCCTTTGACCTCATGCAGAAAAATTAGCAGTAATCTGCTTTTGTGGTCTCAAGTACGGGTATAAAAACTAGCACTTGTCTTGTGTATGGCCTATTTTTTTATAATTTTTTCAGTAGAGGTTTGTCCTATTGGACTTGCCTCCCCTACCTCTGGTGCTTCCTCTGAAGCTTGATGATCCTCTATTTTGGGAAGAGTAGAACATGTTTGCTTTAGCTTGTTCCTCTTTCCCTTTGTAACTGACCATCACAAGCTTTCTGGTTTCCTCTTGCTGCACTCTGGAGACCACATCCTCAAAAGAGGTTAGGTCTGCAGAGGTCAAAATTTTATCTATCAAATCTTCAAATTCAGGCTTGAGTGAAACAAGAAGATCAAAGATCATATCTTGTTCCACCCTCTGCTGAATGATTTTAGGGTCACTTGTAGGTGGCCTGTAAATCTCAAGCTCATTCCACATAAGTTAGAATTTCCCAAGATGATCAATAAAGAGAAGATCCCCTTGCTTGCCTTCAGCAAGCTGCTTTTTAAGCTCATAAACCTTAAACAGATTTTTCTGATTTCCATACATTCTCTTTAGAGTATCCCACAAGTTTTTTGACATACTTGCATGAGCAAATATATTGTAAACTTTGGGTTCCAAAGAGCTGTGTTTCAGCCTTATGATCAAATGATGATTTGCTTCTCCACATATTGAACTTATTGCTCTCTTTGTTTGTTAGAGCTGGGACCCTGTCAGTGATGTAACCCATCATATGCTTAGTGCTAAGGGTCATCCTGGCAGCAGTGGCCCAAGACAGGTAGTTGTGCCCATTGAGAAGAGTGGGAGTGAATTTTAGATGTGTGCTATTGTCATTTTCAAAGGAAGTGATCTTTATGGTGGTGTTTGAGGTTTCGACAGTTGCAGTGGAATCTACAGCTGGGGTTTCAACCATTTTATGGGAAGGTTTTTAATGCCTATGCTCTGATACCATGTAAATTTAGGTAAGTAAGAATAAATGCTCATTAACCAACATCATTTTATTAAACTCATGAAGAGTATTTATAGGAGAGAAATACAAGGTAGGAGGCAAGTATAAGAGAAGCTGATTTGACAGCAAAGTAGCTATTGCAACTACAACAACTATTGTCCTCTTCCTAACTAACTAGGAAGAGTTAGTTACATAAGAGAGAAAGATAGAAAGACAACTAAACTAAGCTGACTAAATATCTTATAAACATAAGCTTCAATCTTGAATAAGAACACCACAGCAGATGAACACAGATGTCTGCACATAACTAACAAACCAGTAAGCATAATTTATTCAACATCTAGAGTCAAGGATCCAAGCATCTGCAGGCAACTCCCTATGTAGATTAGAGAGATATTATACTTGGTGAAGCTATTTTTGCATCAGATAATTATGCTACAGAGTTAGTAGGCATGGATGATCCTCCATTGCCAATGTTTGATGACTTAGCACTAGATGAAGCTTTTTGTGCCCAGGTCTGCTACACCATTGCCATCAGTCCTTATATTTGCTACGCACTGAAACCAAACCGACCATTTGCATCTAGACTCGATGGTGACATAACTACTGCAACTATTTGATCCCCTTTAAGTTGTAGTTTGGATCCTAGCAAGAACCTATATAGCTTAAAACACTTGTCGATAGTGTGTCCTTCTTTGTGATAGTTGGTACACGAGGGTCTCTTTCCATTAAACTTATTTTGCCATGTGTGTGCAGCAAACACCACTGTAGAAGAATCAAACTTATCAGGCACAGGCATAATTGTGATGGACCTTTCATGTTGTGCCACAAAAAACATGACTAGGCTCATAGAAGGAAAAGGCTCCATCATCAACTTTTGTGTTCTTATATTCGTAAAACTCTCATTTAAACTAATTAGAAATCTCATGATCTGATCTTGATTTGTATGCTCAATGGTCAAATGAGTAGCAGCGCATAAATCAATAGATCCAGGGACATATTTGCATATAGGAATAGGCCTAAACTACATCATCTGATCCCATAGTGACTTAACTTAGAGAAATACTTGTTAATAGTCATAATATCTTGACAAAAGTTCGAGATCTGCTTCTTAAGATGTGCATTCTTACCAAGTCACCTATTTCGAAATGGTCATGAAGATGATCCCAAATATCTGCAGTAGAGTCAAACCAAAGGAGACTCTCTCCAAGTTCGGGCTCTATTGATCGCAGTAAATACTTCGTGATGAGCGTGTTATAGTGCTTCCAAGAAAGGAACAAGGTATTTTCTCTATCATGGATAGAAATAGAACGATCCACGAAAGGTTGGACTCCAAGGATTGAGTCATCGCTCGGAGCCAAGAATGATAGTTAACTTTATTCAGTGGAGGAGTGACCAGGACCTCAGCTAGACTCTCACCAGTGTGGACATAAAATAGATTGGAGAAATCTCCAGATGGAGCTTGGAACATAGGCTCCACAATAGCTACTACAGTTGTAGCTGGAATATGGGTTTCATCCACCATGGGTTAACTTTGATGGTATATGCGAAAGCTATAGCAAGATCTAGAGCTCTGATACCATGTTAAGAAACCAAGGAAGAAGAAACCGAGAAAATAAAATTCCAAGTAGGAGACGAACAAGCTGGAACACAGAAAGGATGGGAAGATTTTGTATTTCCAACTTAATGAATAACCAGCTCAGGTGGTTGCTATACATCGTAAGTGAAACTAACTAAATATACAGAATTAATTAATTATCTACAAAAAGTTTTAATAAGAAATATTCTTTCGTGATTTATGGGAATATTCTCCTTGGATCATATGCCAGCTAATAATGAGGAATGATTGAGTAATCATTCTCCTTCTGCATTGGTGGCTATTCACGCACTGATCATCTTTCACCGTGGCCATTTTGGTAAGTGGACTTGGGCCCAACATCTTTCAGCTTCAACGGTTAGTTCGCGATGTCTATAGCAACTACGCCCTCCAGATGTTCGATCTTTTTTCTCAATACCATCTTTAGTGTCAAAATGCCAACTTTGAGGTTGATGGAGACAAATACCCTGAATTTTAAGATCAATGAACTTAATTGGCAAAGAGTACAATAAACCCGGTCCAGGATATGAAAGCTTCAATTTTCGAGGTTCGTGAAGACATATGTTATGAACTTGTAGGTCTGCTAGGTCAACTTTCAGGCGGATGTCATAGTGGCTCTAGATGGCTGGATCTAGAAGTCGAGCTGTTTTGTCATAGGTGCCTCGCCGTACTGAAGAGCATACACTAGGAGGTCAAGATTCCTAATTTTCTCGAGTAATTAACCAGAGGGGGGTTGGTTTAAAAATGAATTGCCAAACTGGGGTCCTCGGAAAATCAATTCCCTTTCTGGGGTTGGCACAAAATCGCAGCTGTTTATGCGATTTCGGGCTGCCCAAAATCGCAATTTTTCGTGCGATTTAGGGCCAAAGTTGCAACATTTAGCGCGATTTCGCACCCAAAGTCACAATATATTATGCGAGTTTGTACAGGGGTCTGACATCGGCTCACAACCAAAATTGCATTATTCTATGCGATTTTGAACACGGCTCGGTGCAGATCAAAGCAAAAAAAAATTAATTTGTCCAAAATCGCATGTTTGAGTGCGAGATTAATAAAAAAAATTAATTTCATCCAAAATCGCATTTTGTTTTGCGGGAATGGATTGGTAAAAAAATTATTTTGTTTAATCGTCCAAAATTGCGTCCTTTAATGCGAGATTGGTTTAATCTCAAAATCGCATTATTTAATGGGAGATTGAAAAAAACATTCCAAAATCAATGTCCAAAATCGCATATAATGATGCGAGGTTGGTTTTGGTACTGTATAATGCACAACAATTCCAAAAAGTTGGCCAAGGACCACCAATTACTAGCCGCGTCTCGTCCTTGACTCCTTGGTACTGTATAATGCACAACTATTTACGGAATACTGGAAAGACTTATTTTTGGGATCTTGGTATAGGCCCTCGGAATACTGAAAAGACCTCGCATCATTATATGCGATTTTGGACATTGATTTTGGAATTTTTTTTTCAATCTCCCATTAAATAATGCGATTTTGAGATTAAACCAATCTCGTATTAAAGGACGCGATTTTGGACGATTAAACGAAATAAATTTTTTACCAATCCATTCCCGCAAAACAAAATGCAATTTTGGAAGAAATTAATTTTTTTTTATTAATCTCGCACTCAAACATGCGATTTTGGACAAAATTAATTTTTTTTGGCTTTGATCCGCGCCGAGCCGTGTTCAAAATCGCATAGAATAATGCAATTTTGGTTGTGAGCCGATGTCCGACCCTTGTACAAACTCGCATAATATGTTGCGACTTTGGGTGCGAAATCGCGCAAAATGTTGCGACTTTGGCCCTAAATCGCACGAAAAATTGCGATTTTGGGCAGCCCAAAATCGCATAAACAGCTACGATTTCGTGCCAACCCCAGACAGGGAATTGATTTCCCGAAGACCCCATTTTGACAATTCATTTTTAAACCAACCCCCTCTGGTTAATTACCCAATTTTCTCCGACCTTCTCCTTCATGATTCCACCAAAGAAAAATTCGGCAATTATATTAAAATAATAAAGCTGTTTCTGAGAGATGACTAAAATGCCATCAAAAGAGCTTTTAGTGAAAGGTTAAAAGTGACCTCTGATTTATTTTAGAGTTCAAGGTATACATTCGTTCAAGTTTTTCACATAAAATAGTAAAATACTACTGAATTTTCTTTTGCGTATTAGTTGTTCGAGAATTTAATTCTTTTTAATTGTTTAGATCAAAATGTTATTTATTTTTGTTTGATTTCTATGTTGAGTTGTTCTTGAATATTCTTAGTCTTTCAATGTTAAAGGATGAGATGATTTATCTGAGTCGGATTTCTACGGTCGAAGAGTAATTCACGTGCTAATTTAATTGGGTTTTGGAGGGAGAGAGGAAGAAGATGACAAGAGAAAGAGGGAGGGGAAATGTTTTTTTTCTTTTTAATTGAGGGTTTTGGATATTTTCAAAGTGGGGAAATTCACCATTTTTTTTATTCCTACTTTAAGTTTTCATAAGCATAATAATAATCAAACGATAAGGTTTTCAGTGTCTATTTAACTACATTTTAAGATTCCATATATAATTAAACATTATATCATGTTAATCATGTACTTATTATTGTATTTCTATGATGCTATTCACAATGTAATCAAACATTGTAGCAAATTAGTTTTTCAATCGATTAGTTATTCGTTCGTTGTGAACAATGTCGAATCTATGACGTCGTTTCTCTTTGCAGCTAAACCTCTTTTTAACCAGAATTTTCTAAGTTGATCAGATTTATGCAAATGATATTTTATTCTAAAAACACTTGCGTAATCATCGTAGTGCGTCTACGAAAACAAATAGAGCGGGAGCGAAGAAGAATAACATTATTAAAGCACATTTTCGACTGTTGTACAAAAATTCTGGAAAATTTTCACTAAGATAATCTTTGCAGTACTTCAACAATTAGTTCATCACACAAAAAAAACTTCATTTGTTTTTTCTCTTCCGGACAATAGTGTATGTTCTGGACGGCAGTAAATTAGAAAAGTTCTAAGCCATAAATAAGGAGAAAGTATTTGTGTTATTTTTTTTAATGAGATATTTGTTTTATTTCAAATGAGAGTTCTATGGAGAACATCATTAATTACTGCAATAGAGACGCAAACGTGGACACAAACGTGGGCAAACGTATAATATAAGCAAACATAGAAAATGACATAATTATTTTTCAAAAACATCAAATCCTAGAAGCGACATGTCAAACAAGAGAGACATGAAAGTAATTTTCTTAATTAATAAGTAGGGAACAAATACCAAAAATGAAACCTTCCAAGAATTAAATACTGGATGAACGAACGACGGTCCATCGCATTTTACTGCTGATAAAAGAGCACACGATTCAGAGCCACAGAAAGTTACAACTAAACAAATTGTTCATTATCTCAAACTCGAAGGACCTAAGTGAGTTTTACCAAACACATTAGTGTAACTACTAAACAAGTTGTCTAAGCGGCAATCTTATCCATGTCGGGAAAGCGCTCTCGCTACTGACTTCAATTTCTACCCTTACATTGCCCCATTTCGATTTATTTATTTTTTCAATATAAAAATATAATAATTTATTTGACTGACTAATTTAATTTCAAACTAGATAAAAGTTTTGAAAGATAAGAAATTTCTATGTTTCTCGACCCTGATTAAGCTAAAATTGCCTCACCTTAATCTAAGTATTTGTTAGTTCTCGATATTTAGTTTATACTTCTTAAATTTTTTTTTACTTAAGTACCTTATAGTTTTACTCATTCTCATTCGAGTCCCAGTGGTTTAAAACGAGCAAAACTATTCCAACTTTGTCCAATATTCTCACATGAACTTTCTCTAATATTCTCACATGAGTCTACCCCGACCGGTTCAATTTTTTTTGACAAAATGCTGCATTTAGTCGCTGATGTGGACTACCACGCAAAAACATTGTTACCTAAGTGGCCGCCCTGATGGGAAGCAAGATAAATTAACTTATTTGAAATAAATCGTGGAGAGGAAAACTTGCTTCTCATTGATCAATGTACAACCTATTTATACAAGGTAAACTGCTCTAAACCTAGTACACGGAAGTTGAATCTAACTAGGAAACTGAATATTGCGTAATACATTCCAACTAGGAAACTGAATATTGCGTAATACATTCCAACTAGGAAACTAATATACATCCGTAATACATGCATGGTCTAATACTTTCCCTCAAGGTGGAGCATACATATTTCGTATGCCCAACTTGTCAAGTAGAAAGTCAAACTAACGTCGTCCAAGGGTCTTGGTGAAGATGTCAGCAAGCTGTAAATGAGTAGGAACATGATGTAAAATGAGACGTCCACTCTGAACAAGATCACGAACGAAGTGACAGTCAATTTCAATGTGTTTAGTGCGCTCATGGAATACTGGATTGGTGGCAATGTGGATGGCAGATTGATTGTCACAATAACGGCGTATTGGATCAGAATGAGAGACGTCTAGGTCGCGAAGTAGCATGTTCAACCATTGGAGTTTGCATATAGCAACAACCATAGATCGATATTCAGCTTCAGCAGAAGAGTGACTAACTATCGGTTACTTCTTGGTCATCCAGGAGATGGGAGACAAGCCGAGTTGAATGAAATAGCCAGTCAAAGAATACCGTGTGAGAGGGCAACTAGCCCATTCAGAGTCATAATATCCATAGAGTCGGGGGTCGCTATCATGACGTAGAAACACGCCTTATCCTGGATGACATTTCAAATAATGTACCATACGAAGTGCAGCGTACCAGTGTTCCTGATGGGGATACTACATGAACTGAGATAGAACGTGAACATAATAACCGAGCTCCGGGCGAGTAATGAGCAAATAGATTAAGCATCCTACTAAGTGATAATAAGCTTCACCATTAGCAAAGTAAGACCCAATAGCAAGAGCGAGACCATGATTGGGTTCGATAGGAAAGGCATCGAGTTTTGCTCCGAGCAGGCCACGATCACACATAATATCTAACGCATACTTACATTGTAACACAAGATACCATCTAGTCCACGAGCGATGCTAAAACCAAGAAAATACTTCAAAATATTGAGGTCCTTTATGTGAAAACATCGGGACAAATATGACTTAAACTATAGTATAGAATTTTCATTGCTGCTACCAATGATTAAGTCATTGACATAAACAAGAACAGACAAGGAGACACCATTGCGGTGCATGGGTATGATAATCACGCCAGGGTTGTCAACAGAGATCATGTAGTAAGGAGAGTTCGGGTTCATTGTGGCCAATTTCCACACCGTTGATCCTCCCTCTCTTGGCTTACTACCGTCGAACACGATTGCTCTGCTGCTATTGGTCATGGTTTGTTATCACCTTCTCTAGATTAGAGCTTTAGGTTTTTGTGTGTTTGTTTTTTCTCTCACAGCTCTGATACCATGAAATAAATCGTGGAGAGGAAAACTTGCTTCTCATTGATCAATGTACAGCCTATGTATACAAGGTAAATTGCTTTAAACCTAGTACACGGAAGTTGAATCTAACTAGGAAACTGAATATTGCGTAATACATTCCAACTAAGAAACTGAATATTGCGCAATACATTCCAACTAGGAAACTAATATACATGTGTAATATACGCACGATCTAATATTATTAGTACCAAAATTTTTAATAATTTTTTAAAAACCTAACTCCAAATTTTTTTATTCACCTTTTCCTCTTCTCTTTCGTCCTAGAAGTTGACCAGCACCAGCACCCGCACCCTCATCTCCTTCCCGAACCCCAACTCTAGCCACCTTCTCCTCCTCTCTTTCGTCCTCTCCTCCTCTATTAAGCTCATCCAAATCACCCTTTTTGTCTCCTCCTCACCGTGACTACTCAAGTATGGTGGACTTCAATCCAATGAATCCTCCATCCCTCCCATTTACCAATTATTTCATTAATTAAAAAAAAGAAAAAAATGGAGCGATTGTGAAGTAGGTACCTTTGAATGCCATTTAGGGCAGATGGTAGCCCTGAGAGAGAAAAGTAGGTGAAGAGAAGAAGACGATTACGAAGGTGGTATATATTGGACTTTTTATAATTAGTTTGAGGAGGAGCCAAAGTGGATGTCGAAGGTGGTGACAGAGGAGAGGTCGGTGGTAGTCATTAGGTGGATGGTCAGAATGTAGCCCTAGACGTAGAGGCCTTGGTTTTAGATGGTGTGGAGCTTGGTCTTATGTGGGGAGAGCTTGAACGTGGCAAAGATTTGGACAACGCTCTATTATGGACAATGGACATCTTTCCACCATAGACCGATCCCCTAGGAGGAGATGACATAGAAGAGGTGATCACCTAGCGGAAAGAAAATGAGCGGTTAGTTTGGAGCTTGAAGGAAGAGAGGACAAAGGGGAGGAGGAGAAAGTGGCCGAAGTTCAGATCCAGGAAAGAGACAAGGGCGCAAGTACTGGTCATCTTTGAGAATGAATGTGAGGAGAAGAAGGTGGATACAAAAATTTGGAGTTGGGTATTTTTAATTATTAAAAAAGTTGATACTAATAAACTAATTTACCTTGTACCACATCAGGACAGCCACTTGGATAAATGTTTTTTGTTGTTTAACGCATAAAAAAAGGGGTAAATTACATTTGGCCCCCTCTAGTTTGGCATATTTAAAGCTCGCCCCCCCATTTTTTGCAAACCGATTAAAAAACCCCTACTGTGCAAACTAATTGTACAATTTCCCCCCTCTCGCCGGAATCAGCATTTTTTCCGGCGAGAAGGCATGTGAAATGACACAAATACCCTTATATTAAAAAAAAACAAAAAAAACACATCTCTCTCTCCGTCCCTCTCTCTCTGTTCCTCCTTCCTCTTCCTTTTATCATTTTCCACCTCCGAACACCAAAAATCCAGAAACACTAACGCTTCCGTCTCCCCTGCCCAGGCCGAGTCCATCTCCCGAACCCCTTCTGTCCTTGCTGTGTTCGAGGACCGGAGGAGGCACCTCCACACCACCCGCTCCCCTCAGTTCTTGGGCCTCCGTACCCAGCAGGGGCTTTGGGCCGAGTCTGACTATGGATCTGATGTCATCATCGGGGTATTGGACACCAAAATCTGGCCCGAGCGACGGAGCTTCTCCGATGCTAATCTTGGCCCCGTCTTGCCAAGTAGAAGGGGGTATATGAGTCGGGACCTGGATTTTCTCCCCGGAGCTACAACCAGAAGCTCGTTGGTATGAGGTTCTTTCTAAAAGGACATGAGGCCACGGGGCCGATTGTTGGGGCAGTTAACCAGACGGTGGAGTTTCGGTCATCGAGGGACGCAGACGGTCATGGGACACACTCCGGCTGCTTCGACATCCTTGCCGCCTTCGATGCAGCCGTCACTGACAGAGTCGACGTCATCTCGATATCAATCGGTGGTAGAGACGGCATCTCCTCTTCGTTCTACCTCGACCCCATCGCGATCGGCTCCTACGGCGCCGTCTCGCGCGGAGTCCTCGTCTCGCTGTCAGCTAGAAACGACAGGCCGAGCTCCATGTCAGTGACGAACCTCCCTACCGATTGGGAATTTTAATTGGGTTTTGCTTTTAATTCTCCCCCTCCGATTCCCAATTGAGTTTTGCTTGTAATTCTCTCTCGTGAAGTTGTTATAGTAAAATCGAGATCTTTATCGATTTTTTGGGAATTTTAGCTTGCGGATGGTGAATTAGATATGTTTAGGTGTTGAGTGATGATCTTTATTGAACTGGGTCGTTTGGATCTGTTATGATTTTTTTTATTTTTTAACTCAGGGGTAAATTGGTCACTTCTTGTGCCTTCTCGCAGGAAAAAACACTAATTCCGGCGAGAGGGGGGAAATTGTACAATTAGTTTGCACACTAGGGATTTTTTAATCAGTTTGCAAAAAACAGGGGGGCGAGCCTTAAATATACCAAACTAGAGGGGGCCAGATGTAATTTACCCTAAAAAAAGTCGAACTGGTCGAGGTGGATTCAATTGAGAATATTGAACAAAGTTGAACTTACTATACCCGTTTTAAACCATAGGGACCTGAATAGGAATAAATGAAACTACAGTGTAAGTGAAATTTTCCCCTACTTTATACAATCATTTATCGGAACACTAAAATTCCGTTAGGATAAAAAGAGTTAATTACATCTGGCCCCCTGTAGTTTGGGGTATTTAACGCTGGCCCCCCTGTTTTTCGCAATTCGATTAAAAAGGCCCCTATGTTTGAAACAATTGTACCATTTGGCCCCTCATGCCGGAATCGGCCTATTTCGCCGGCGAGGGGCCACGCGAAAAGACAAAAATGCCCTCCCTTTTACCTTTAACTATTTTAACTTGGTTTCACTTATTAACTCCACCTAATAGAATAAAGTTACTCTCCAAGAATCTTCTTTTCCCCTAAAATATCGATTGAAAAAGGCCATGTGCGTCGATTAGGGTTGCAAGCATAAGAGTTGTCTCTTGTCTCCGGCTGGGTAGCGAAGCTTAGGAGTCGATTAGGGTTGCGGGCCACCGAGCTGATTTGGAGTTAGGAAGGTGAGTTGTGTAGCTTAGGAGACAATTAGGGTTGCAGGAGCTGGGCCACCGAGCTGCTTGAATTCGAGTTTAGGAAGGTGAGTCGCGTAGCTTAGAAGTCGATTAGGGTTGCAGGAGCTGGGTTGCGGGAGCTGGGTTGCGGGAGCTGGGCCACCGAGCTGCTTGAATCCGAGTTTTAAAGGGAATGTCGTCATCCAATGCTACGTACAGTGAGATTGATGATGGTCCGAGGTACACTAATATCGAGTGCAAGTGTGGAGTTCGTGCTTTGGTTAAGATTGCCGAGAGCGAGAAGAATAGGGGACGTCTATACTATTGTTGTGCAAAGAACAATTGTCGTTGGATTGGTTGGTGTTATCCAAGGGAAGTGCCTAGCAATCATCATACTCCGAAGCAGCTGTTTAGTGCCAATGAAGAGGAGTTTGAAAATATGAAGATGATGTTACGAAAGATGGCTACTTCCATATTGAGTTTGAGAAAATTAGTGTGTTTCTTGATAATTTGCAATGTTGTAATCTATGCTACTTTTGTATGCCAAAGATAGGTTGCAAAATATGTACTCTTTGAATTCTAATGAAGTTTGTGATGCCATAAGTTCATAGTCCCTGTTTGTATTCATGAGTCTCTGCAAATTTTCAATTTGTGTTCATTAGCAAAGTATCAGTTTGTGTTCATTAGCAACAAACTTGTAGTTTCATAAGTTCATAAGGCTGAAGTTCATAACAACAAAAACCATCAGTTTTACAAGTTCATAACAAAGTTTAGCTGACGAAGTTTGAATCTTTAGCTAACAAATCTTTAGCTAACAAAATACAGCTACAGCTAACATAGCTGACAATGAAAGAGCAAGCTACAGCTAATCAAAGAGCAAGCTACGTCCAACACATCTAGTGCTTGCTTGACTTTCGATTGTTGAGCTAGCAGTAGTTATAGTTGATCTTCCTCTTTCTCGTCTATCTGCTCTCCCTCTTCCTCCGGCAGCAGCTGCCGATCTTCCTCTTCCTCTAGCAGCAGTAGGTGATCTTCCTCTTCCTCTTGCAGCAGCTCCAGTTCCAGCTCTTCCTCTGGCAGCAGTAGTTGATCTTCCTCGAGTAGTTCCTCTTTCTCTTCCTCTTCCTCTTTGCGGGACCATCTTTGTAGCCCTTTGGACAGCAGCTGAGCTTGATTCTCCTTGTTCAAAATTTAACCCTATTTGTGATGATAGGTCAGAAGGACCACAAAAGATCTACATAACACAATAAGAAACATAAATTAGTTGTAAAACAGATAGCTAGTGGACAAAATTAGCTATTATATGCATTGAATAACTACAAACCTGTTGGCGCACATGGGAAGAGCGGGTCGCATGTGCAGGTGGTCCAACTTGAGGGGTAACTTGTCTCTGCCTTTGTTGCTACAAAAAGAAGTACTTTTGAATTAAAATATGTGAAAGCGAAATAAAGAAAGTGTGTCCAAGTCCAAGGAGTACATACCAAGGTGCTTTTTCTTTTACCCCTTGTAGGTCCTCCTTGACAGCTCCTTTGATTGTGTCCAAGTCCTCCACAAATTGCACATGTTACTGTGTTTGACCTACTTGATGGCGCTTTACCCTCAATTTCTTGCCTGGTCCTTTGTTTCTTAGGTCTACCTGCTCTTCTTGTTAGTGGCGGAGGAAGATAGAAATCAGACCCCTCATCGGGTTCCAGATCCTCCTCAGCAAAGGAATGGACACACAGCTGGTATGTCCTCTTCCACATCTCAACAGTAAAGTATTCATGAACATAGTGACATATATCTCTTTCCAGATAAGTCACACATGCTACAACATGGACACAAGGCACTCCGCTTAATTGCCAGACATTACACGAGCAGGTGCGCTCTTCAAGCTTCACAACAAACTTCCTGTCCTCACACTCAACTTCAAACTCTAAGTTCCTAGCAGGATAAATCTTACATCTCCTACACTGTCCACTCAACCTTCTGAGTTGTTTCATGACAGATGGAACAATAGGCCAAGCACAATTCTCTGCCATCGAATAGCATTCATGCTGCCTAATCATGACTTGCTGTCTTAATTTGTCAAGTAGCTCAACTATAAGAGCATCTCTCAAGTCTAAAATCCACTTATTAAAGGATTCTACAATGTTATTGGTAACATCCATCGACTTCACATAGTCATCGAAGGCGTACCTTGACCATTTTTCAACCGGGATCCTTTGTAGCCAAGTGGCTGGAGTCATCAATTGCCCGTTTATCATCTTTTCAGGTACTTGCTCTAACTTCAAGAGTGCCATAGCCTTGTTGAAATCTGCTCTTGTTGTAGTATACACCATTGTCCAGAAGAAACTGCTCACATCTACACCTCTGAAGGTGTCTTTCAAGTTGGCAACGATATGCTTGCAACACCTCCTATGTCTTGCATTTGGGAAGGCGGCTTTAATTTGATCTCCAAGACCCTGCAAATCAATCAAATGGTGGTTATAATTATAGCCAAGTATACACATCATATG
>SOPF01025241.1:330-15924 GCA_012979155.1 Hypericum perforatum | reverse complement strand
TATATATATATATATATATATATATATATATATATATATATATATATGGTGGGAGCGGGGGCTTCTGACATCAATTTTTAAAAGATGGGCTTTTGGGTTTGGGAAAGACGCCAAAAAAATGTTGAATACTTATTTATATATTTATTAAATATTAAATATTTATGAATTAATTCGAATTCAATTCGTATTCGATTCGTTTATAATTCATATTTGATTCGTTTATAATTCGATTCGTTCATAATTCGAATTCGATTCGTCTTTGGACGAATTGAATACGGTTTATGTTTAGATAAATTCGAATTCGAACCAATTCGATTCGAATTCGTTCGAATTCAAACCGTGGTCAGGTCTACCCTCACTAGACATAATATACATGCGTGGCACGAAAAAAAGGTGCTGATCAAGTTATTAACAAAGGAAAATGGTATTGATCATCATTATAAAACTATATTATATATCTTGAACAACTCAAACCATAAGAGGGAAGACGAAAAGAACAAGAAAAAGAACGACTTGAAAAGATGACGGCCTCAAGTTATGGCTAAGCAAAGGAATTCACAAAGGCCATGGCTACCGTACGACGAAGACAGAGACAGAGAGTAGCGGAGGAACCGCACCTGGTCGAATGAGTTGGAAAGGGACAACGGTAAAATTCAGACAACTAAAGAATTTTTTTTTTTGGGGGGTCAAAAAGAATGTATTGTTTTCTTCTTTCTCGTGGAATATTGTTTACCGTCGAAAAAAATAAATAATATTCTAACAACTATCCTGTCTCCTTTCCACAAACGTGAATCTCATTGCTCTATCATTCTACCTTTTCCGCCATCATCACACTAACTAAGTTCATCATTATTAGTTGACCCCTCCCATTTCTTATTCCACGCTTCTAAACAGTGAAAATGACCATTACCAATTGGAACCCAACTTTCCAAGACCCACTCACTAGAGCATAAGTTGAGTTTCTGTGTTGGAACTGCTTTTTTTTTTGGGTGTATGATGAGAAATTTTGAAGCTTTGAATATGGTTGTTTTGTTAATTGCCATTAAGAGTTGGAACCCAACCTTCTTTGAGGCTCAAAGTCCAAGACCCAATAGAGTATAAGGTGTTTCTTTGTCGGAATTGCTTTTTTTTGGGTGTGATGATGAGAAAGTTTGAAGCTTTGAAGGTGGTAGTTTCCATTTGGGTGCTCTTCAATGAGGGAGTGAGCTGCCAGAGGCCCAAGGTTGTGAATTTGGGAGCAATTTTCAGTTCTGATTCTGTCATTGGTAGAGCTGCTAAGCCAGCTATCGAGGCTGCGGTTTCTGATGTTAATAGAGACCCAAGGGTTCTTAATGGTACGGAGCTCAGGTTGCTGGTGGAGGATGTTCATTGTAATGTCTTCTTGGGTTCCATGGGAGGTATGCTTTTAACCCTTTTAGCCTCAGCTTTCTCTTGGGTTAGTCTCTATTTCCTTCCTTATGGTAAGTATGGAGAATTTTTTGGATTCGCTTCGTTATTGCATACTGTGCAACCCCGTAAATGATATGTTTTGTCTGAACGACTTGAGTGATTTAATTTGTACTTTCGGGCACACATCTTGAAAGAATTTCAAGATAAACACGTTTGACTTTGGGGTTGGATCAAGATGGGTCCTGAAAGTTGCCATGCTGGAAAAGGTTCTTGTTGGTCTGTTTAGCTAGTAGGTCAGATCACGGGCATTCCTTTGGTTTGCAATGACATTTTTATTCTATGTCATGACAATAAATATGTAGCTTGTTTGTTTGCTAATTAATTGATCATTAGTTAATAGTAGAACCCTGTTTGCTTTCCAGCATTCCAGGTGATTGGAAGAGAGGTGGTAGCTATACTCGGTCCACAGTCTTCTCCAATAGCCCATTTCATCTCCGAAATAGCTAACGGTCTCCAAGTGCCACTCGTTTCGTACGCTGTCACGGATCCTACTTTATCCGCTTTGCAGTTTCCGTTCTTTGTTCGAGCTACGCAAAGCGATTCCAATCAGATGGCGGCAATGGCGGACTTAATTGACTACTTTGGTTGGAACGAGGTCATCGCGATCTACGTGGATGATGACTACGGTAGGAATGGAATAGCTGCTTTGGATGACGAGTTTGGCAAGAGGATGGCAAAATTGCCCTACAAATTGCCTCTTCCCGTTCGGTCGGGAGAAGGTGAGATCACTGATATCCTCAACAAGTGCAAATTGTTAAGCACTAGAGTCTATGTCGTTCATGTGAATCCAGACCCGAGCTTGAAGATCTTCACCATTGCCAAGAGATTAGGGATGATGACTGACAATTTCGTGTGGCTTGCCACTGACTGGCTTTCTGCTACTATAGATTCATTCTCTCCGATGAATCAAACTTGGTATAACGTCCTCCAAGGCGTGGTTGGGCTCCGTCAACATACTCCAGAGTCTAGTCAGAAGAGAGCTTTTATGTCTCGGTGGAGGGCAATGCAGAAAGTCGGGTCCGCAAGTTCCGAACTCAATACCTATGGACTTCAGGCTTATGATACAGTCTGGATAGTTGCATATGCAATTGATAGATTCATTCGGGAATTCCATAACGTCACCTTTTCTGCCAATGACAACTTACTCAAGGCCAAAGCATCTGGATTGCAACTGGGGAACTTCAAGATCTTCGACAACGGGACGTATCTACTCAACCAAATATTGCAGACGAACTTCACTGGTTTATCCGGTCGAGTTCTATTTAACCAAGCCCGAGACCTTGAAGGTGGGGGGTATGATGTAATCAATATAGGCCACAACTCTGTTGAGACAGTTGGTTACTGGTCTAATAATTCTGGGTGCTCACTTTTACCCCCGGAGCTTCGCAGAGGGAAACAAGCTAGGTACTCACGGATAAAGCAGGACCTTAAGAAGATAACCTGGCCTGGTGGAAAGACTGAAAGACCTCGTGGATGGATAGTTGCTGTTGATGAAAGGCCATTAAGGATTGGAGTTCCATACAGAGCCAGCTTTGTTGATTTTGTCACGGTTAACACTAGCCACAAAGTAAGTGGATATTGCATAGATATATTCCTTGAAGCAAGGAAACTAGTGCCGTACGATATTCCTTACAAGTTCGAAGCTGTTGGGGACGGCCGCTCCAATCCTAGCTACGATGAGATTGCAGATATGGTGGCTGCAAATGTAAGAATCTACATGTCGTCGTCCTTTTCCATTCAATGAGCTGAGGAGTTTGACATTCGGTTTTGACCCTTTTTGGTTTTGGTGATAGGTGCTGGATGCAGCTGTCGGAGACATTGCGATCGTAACAAATCGGACGAAGAAAGTCGATTTTTCTCAGCCTTACTCATCCAGCGGTCTTGTAGTAGTTGCTCCAATCAAAAGCGCAAAGTCAAGTGCGTGGGTGTTCCTTAAACCATTCACATCCGAAATGTGGGCTGTCACAGCTGGATCATTTGTGATGATTGCTGTCGTTATTTGGATCCTCGAGCACCGAGTCAATGACGATTTTAGAGGTTCTCCTAAAAAGCAGCTCATTACCATGTTTATGTAAGCTCTTTCCTCTTTTTTATTCTGGTTTTGTGATGGTAACTTGACGTGTAATTATCGGTTTTTTGCATCTCAGGTTCAGCTTCTCGACGCTCTTCAAGAGAAACCGTGAGCCTGCAATTTTTCCTGTAATTATCGGATTTGTGACAGTTCCATATGGTCAAATGTTAACCTCTCAGCTTTTTTCGCTGCAGAAGAAGATACTATCAGTCCACTCGGACGCATGGTTATGGTTGTATGGCTGTTCCTCTTAATGGTGATAACAGCAAGCTATACTGCAAGTTTATCATCCATCCTCACGGTTCAGCAGCTCTCATCACCAATCACCGGAATCGACAGCTTGGTTGCGAGTAATTGGCCAATTGGTTATCAAGTCGGGTCATTTGCTTATGGCTACCTAGTGGAAAACCTGTATGTACCTCAAGCGAGGCTGGTTCCTCTCGGAACCCCGGAAGCATACGCAGAAGCATTGCGGAAAGGGCCAAGCAATGGAGGGGTGGCAGCAATCGTAGACGAGCTTCCATACGTGGAGCTGTTCCTCACAAATCAAACTGAATTCGGGATAATTGGATCGGCATTTACCCGGGGTGGATGGGGATTTGTAAGTACTGATCACATCCATGCGCATTTTTAGACCTGTTTGATGTATCTTTGTAATATTTTTTTTTTAACAATGTCCAATTAGGCTTTCCAAAAAGACTCTCTTCTCGCGGTAGACATATCAACAGCAATCCTGAAACTTTCCGAAACTGGAGAACTGCAACGGATTCACGACAGATGGTTCTGTCAGGACGGTTGTCCTGAGGAGAAGATAAGTAGCACAAAGCCGAACCAGCTTCAGATAATCAGCTTTTGGGGGTTGTATCTGCTATGCGCTGGTTTCGCTCTAGCTGCATTGCTCCTTTTCATGCTACGCATGGTCCGCCAATTCGTTCGGTACAAATACAGCCAAATGCGGAGCTCTTCGTCCCCAACTTCATCGAGTTCTGGCTGTTCTCAGGTCGTACGACACTTCGTCGACTTCATCGACGAGAAGGATGAAGCTATCAAGAGAATGTTTTCCCACTCCGAAGATTCCCCACCTCAGCCGAGCTCGGTGTCTCCCTCTGAAACCTCGCAGACCCGGCCGAGCCCGGCCTAGTCAAAATCATCAGTCATAAGTGATTGTTGGAATTTATGCAGCTCCATAAGCTGCTTATCCTTCTGCAGAAAGTGCATGTGTTGCAACAGCTAGTGCTACTGCTGTTGCATCTGCAGATGATCTTATCAAACTAATAAATGAGCTGTCCTAATTATGTAACTATGTATGAAAAGTTATTATGTAATCAACTAACATTCCCAGCTGTAAATTAGTGAATAATTAAGGAGCTGTTGATTAGTATAATTTGCTAGCCTTAATTGGATTCTAGCCTTTTGTGGTCTTTGGGAAAATAGCTGGAATCTGTGGCAATTAGCTTTGCTTCTACAGTGGTTCATCTCTCAAGTAAGAGAGATTGTATTTGAAAATTTTCGCCACATTGTATATAATAATAGCATAGCTTAAGTATCTTCAGGTTCAAATTTTTTGTTGGCCTTCACAATTGCTAAACAATTTCTTTATATTGATTACATATTTTTGTATCCAATTTAAAATCGTAATACATTCATTAGTAATTAAATCTTTCATATTTATAATAAGTACATATTATTCATAATTAAAGATGTGATAATTTTAAACTCTCTCAAGTAAGAGATTATTTTGCGCACTTTTCTCTGCGGTTGTTCCTTCTCCATTTCTTTAAAGATCCTAAATGGCTCATTAGGTGTAACATTAACTTGGTGGCTATCATATTAAAGATTCTATAAGTGTTTCTATGGGCTACTGAAATGAAGAATTTTCAAACACGTGATTACTGAACAAATACTTTATATTGAAATTATTCGAAATTACATTTGTAGGATATATGAATATTTGGATATTAATTAATATTAAAAAACACAAAAGGAACTGGTATCTGTTCCGGTGGGCTCATCGCGTTTTATGTACGCTCCTTATAAAATGCAAAATATCTAGACCATGACAAAATGTAATAACCCCATCATGGGACCATCATCTTGTTATTATTGGTGAAAGTCTTTCTTGTCTTTATGACTTAAAAAACTGGTGGTCCTACCGGTAGCCTTGTAGCCTAGTTGTATTGAAAAGTATTGAGTTGGTGGAGGTCCAAAGTTCAAACTTTGGCTTAAGCATATGTTGTAATAGAATAGAATTAGAATAGTTTAAAAAAAAAAAACTGGTGGTCCTTTTGCTAAGTAAATCTTGCTCATCACTTGTGATAATTTTAAGGCGCTTCATGATTTTCATTTTCTTCCCCTTCATGGTCTCAGAAAATGAAGTTCTCCTTTTCCATTTTCGTCCCATCCAAACAGACCCTAACCTAAAATTGTCACGTAATTCTTTTCTTTTTTTTTTGAGTGGAAAGTCACGTAATTCTTTTCGTTTTCAAAAGAACTGTTCCAGAATTATATATCAGGAGCTTTAATTATACGAAAGAGAGACTTTAATTCCAATTGGTCCCCTTGCTTTATGTCACATTCCACATTGGTTCCGAATCATTTAAACCGCAAATCGGGAAGGAAGCGTTAACCAAGAAAAAGCAACCAAAAGGGACAAATACCTCACGTGGAAAAAATGGAAAAAGATGTCCTTGCAATTTTTTTTGGGAAAAATATATGCAAATTGGTATAAAATCTAGGGTTTTAGATAATTTTTAAGTTTGTTATTTTTCTAATTTAGTTTGTTCATTTCAAAGATAGTAAAGATTAATAGATTTACTCATAAAAAATGAGGTAAGAGTTATTCTCATCTTATCCATAAACCTTCATCACAAAATATCATGTCTGTCTTGCATCGTTCATCACAACATATCTTATATGCCTTGTATAATAAGAGAAGATTTTATTACGATAATATTTCTTTCCATTGTCATCACTCATTTTATTATCGATGGTACTATAATTTATCCATGGTATTATGTGATCATACTCTCTATTCTTAATTCAATCAGATGCTCATTAGTCAATTTTGTTGAAGTATCGAAGTCGTACATGCAACCCATATATAATTCCGAAATAAATATCCTTTTTTTTTTAATTCTATTCTATTACATATTAAAGTCAGATATTGAACCCATGATCTCACCCCACTTCACCCAATGCCACTGGACCAAATGGTCTCGGGCAAATAAATATCGTTCTTGATTTCAGTTGTCTATATTAAAACATATTATAATTTTGGGAAAATTACCCTCAGGCCCCTCGGGTTTGCGAAAATTCGTGTTTTAGCCCCCCTATTTTTTTTTATTATCATTCAACCCTTGAATCTTATCAAAAGTGTATAATTTAGCCCCTGTCGCCGGAATCCAGCGATTTCTCCGGCGAAATGGCACCTAAGATTACTAAAATACCCTTTTCCTTTAAAAAGTAAAATAATAAATTGAAACATAATAATAATTCGTATTGAGCTGAAATTTTTCATGACGCATCCTAAAAATATACATGATTTACGTAAAGTATTTCAGAAATTTTGGAGATACAGAAGTATTTTTTTTATTTTCCAACGTGCCAAAATATTGTAAAATCATATAAAATAGAAAATTTGTTTAATTGGGCTGAAACTTGTCCCATGTGTTCTTAAGCATATTTAGTGAATTTAGGATCTAAAACTTGTTCTATGTGTCCTTTAGCATCTTTACTAAAGACTCCATCTTTAGTAAAAAAATAAATTAAAACTCTATATTTTTGGTATCCGCAGACTTTTTCGAAATTGGCTCATGAGAATCCAGACTTTTTGATTCCTAAATTCATTAAATATGCTAAAAGACACATGGGACAAGTTTCAACCCAATTAAATAAATTTGCTATTTTACATGATTTTACAAAATTTTGGCACGTTGGAAAATAAAAAAAAATACTTTTGTACCTCAAAAATTTCTGAAATATTTTACGTAAATCATGTATATTTTTAGGATGCATCATGAAAAATTTCAGCTCAATACGATTTACGATTGTGTTTCAATTTATTGTTTTACTTTTTAAAGGAAAAGGGTATTTTAGTAATCTTAGGTGCCATTTCGCCGGAGAAATCGCCGGATTCCGGCGACAGGGGCTAAATTATACACTTTTGATAAGATTCAAGGGTTTAATGATAATAAAAAAAAATAGGGGGGCTAAAACACGAATTTTCGCAAACCCGAGGGGCCTGAGGGTAATTTTCCCTATAATTTTATATGTTATCTTATCGTTGATATGTATTCCCCCGAAATAATTACGAAATAACAAGTGCCTTGCTCATCAGTTTTGATGTAGGTAACTTTTGACCATCGGTATCAGTTGACTCGCGGGACACACGTCAGTTCGACTTTGTGATTCTTATGTATTTAAAATGAGAATTATTTTCAAAGATTTTGAGTTAAAGATTTATGGAATTAAAAAAATATAATTTTAGAGTCTTTTTTAATCAACTGTGACGCTATAAACATTAAGAACGCCCACATGTTCCACACATCTAAAGCAAGGATCCACACCCACCAGAAAATTCTTAACTTCTTATTCCACCGTGGGCCATCCGAAAATCAGTTGTCAATATAGTGACGCTCTCTTTGTTTTCACGACTCAGTCAATCTGATTTCCTTTAAAAAAAATGATTTAATTGTGATTTTGATGTTTGTACATTATAATTTTGTATCAATTTGATAATATCAATAATCGTTTACATTTCTACTAATTATAATAAATGAAACATAATTTACAATTTTAAATTTCTAATCTGATTGATTAAATAAATTTCGAAGTTACCTCGAATTTTTTTAATTTTTTTTTCTACAGGCCCATCTGAAAATCAAATTCTAAAATAACCAGTGTTTTATCTGTTTTCACAACTCTCAAAGTGATTTGGTATAAGATTTGGTAAAAAGAAATAGAAAAATGAGTGAGGAGGAAGAGAAAAAAAATATATATAATAAACTGAGAATAAATGACAAAATTATCCCACCCAATCATACTCGTCAGATTATCTGCAATTTTTTTAATATGCAGTGTACGATTATGATTTAAGTCTCCACAAAATAAGTTCGGCCTATTAGAACCAACACTCAATCCGGACTCGAAAAAGATCTATTTGATGAGGTAAGCAAACGGCCAATCCCTATTCTCCATGCCTTGGACGTGGATCGATCCACACCAGTACTTATCTGAAAAATTATTTAAGGGCAAATTACCACTTAGTCCTTGGTCTTAATCGAATTCTCTTATTGGGTCCCTTTTTTCTCATAAATGATTTAGTCGTCCCTCTATTTTGAAAAAATATTGGTCTTAGGTCCCTGTTGACTTTTGTTCCCATTTTTTTATTTTTTTGTCATGTGAAATGACTATTTTATCATTCACAAAAAGACAAAAATAATATGAAATTTGTCGTTTTGTGAAGGGTAAAATAGTCATTTCACATGACAAAAATAAAAAAAGAGACTGATTTGGTCGGTGGGGACCCTAGACAAACATTTTAAATAAAACTGGGATGGATTACTCATTTATGAGAAAAGAGGGACTCGATAGGAGAATTATGTTAAGTCCAGGGATTAAAGGGTAATTTGCCCAATTATTTATTATTCGGAGCCACTACCACTTGCACATCTCATTAAGTGACTTAGATGTTCAATTAAATGCTTCCTGGCTTTTATATCATGTCAACTGGTGGTAGATATTTTAAGACATGAAAATCAATACCATTTGTTTCACTGACGCTCAAGTTTTACGTTCCGAAATAAGAAATACTAAGAATCATATTCTTTACTTAACCAAGTAAGAGCCCTTTTTCAAGCTTTAAGACCCCTCCGTTAATTATGTAATTTGTATTTTTCATATTTGTAATTCGAATTAATTATAAGCATTTTTTATTTTGCAAAATTATTATTTATATTACTTCAAAATTGAATTTAAAAAAAAACAGAACTAATGTAGACACAAAAACGAAAAACTGTAGCAAGAGTGCAGGTGCAAGAGAAAAAGTGAGTGCATAAAGAGGATGGTATAAGTTGATATAGCTAGGCCTTTTCTTGCATCTTCATCGAATAATAGTTGTCCACAAGGTAAGGTTTCGTCAAATTATTGCACCTTTACATTTCTCTCTCAATTTTTAAAAATCTCAATACACCAACCCTTCTTCATCTGTTGAATCTTGGTCACAACAAGCCAAAAAAAAAAAAAAAAGGATTCTCGTGGTAATTTGGTTTATTAATAATTTAATCCATGTTGACTCTGCTTGTTTCTATAGATTCCTACAGTTTGGTTTATAATTTAATGTAACTTGGCTGGGTTTGAGAGCTGGATTAATGGTTAATGTAATGTCACTGACAGGTACTTGTCTAAAAATAGTTAATATGGGTTGTTGACCTTCCAAGCTCGTTAGGACATGGAAGCGTTCCGGGTCACTAGGCCTGGAAGTGGAATGTTTGTCCTAAGGATTCTTGTGCTGTTGGTTCTTGCTGGTTGTGTTCCTCAGCAATCCTATGGTCAGGCTGTTAATAGGAGTGTTCCTTCCTCGTCGGGACGGATTGTCGTGAACATAGGTGCTCTCCTCACCTATGACTCTGTGATTGGGAGGGCAGCTATGCCGGCCATTGCTGCCGCGGTCGAGGATGTCAACGCGGATTTGAGTGTACTCCCCGGACGGGAATTGAATGTCATTTTTCACGACACGAACTGTAGCGGGTTTCTCGGAACCGTGGAAGGTACTTCTTTCTAACTCGAAAATGCTTTTGTTGCTTCATGTAGTTTGAGTTTGGTTGTAGGAATCAGATGAGGGTACGGAAAGCAAAGTGGTTGGTTCATGACATTGGTGCTCCAATTTTTACCGTTTACTTGTTTTTGTTGAACTCTTTTGTAATTGGTCGATTAGATGATGATCTTAGTGGACCTGTCATTGCCTCTTAGCTCTGCAGCTGATGGAAAACAACGTGGTTGCTGTCATCGGGCCTCAATCTTCTGGGATAGCTCATGTCATCTCGAACGTTGTTAACGAACTCCACGTGCCACTTTTATCATTTGCAGCAACAGACCCTACCCTCTCTGCATTGCAGTATCCGTATTTCCTCCGAGCTACTCAGAGCGACTACTTTCAGATGTATGCTGTAGCTGATCTGGTAACTTACTTCGGATGGAGAGAGGTCATTACGATTTTCGTGGATGATGATTATGGCAGGGGCGGTGTATCTGTACTTGGAGATGCACTGGCGAAGAAACGAGGCAAGATCTCGTACAAGGCTGCATTTTCTCCTGGGGCAACCGAAAGCGTGATCAATGACCTTTTAGTTGGTGTTAACTTGATGGAGTCTCGAGTATATGTTGTACACGTAAATCCTGATTCCGGTCTGCAAGTTTTCTCCGTCGCCAAGAGCCTCGGGATGATGACGAAAGGCTATGTTTGGATTGCTACTGATTGGCTTCCTTCTCTATTGGATGCAACACAACCAGCCAATTCTGAGACTATGAATCTTTTACAAGGTGTTGTTGCTCTTCGCCATCATTCCCCGGATACCGATATAAAAAAACAATTTGTCTCCAGGTGGAATTCCCTCAAGTATAAGGAGAACACTGGTCCATCTGGGTTCAACTCCTATTCTCTGTATGCTTATGATTCAGTATGGCTAGCTGCTAAAGCTCTTCAAGTGTTCTTCAATGAGGGTGGCAATGAATCTTACTCGAACGACCCTAATCTGCATGATACGAATCAAAGCACACTGCACTTCTCATCACTTCGCGTATTCAACGGAGGCCAACAACTTCTTCAGACGCTCGGCCAGATGAACTTCAGCGGTCTGTCTGGTCAGATCCAATTTGATCCCGACAGGAACTTGGTTTATCCAGCATATGATGTCCTAAACATCATTGGAAGTGCAGGTATCCGCAGTGTTGGCTACTGGTCAAACCAGTCTGGTCTTTCAACCGTCACCCCGGAGAAACTGTATGCAAACTCCAGCAATAACTCTTCTGGTGCACCGAATCTATTCAGCATCATTTGGCCTGGTGAAACGGCTGATGTTCCTCGTGGATGGGTGTTTCCAAACAACGGGAAACCCCTCCGGATTGCAGTTCCAAACCGAGTGACCTACACAGAGTTTGTTGCAAAGGATAAGAGCCCCCAAGGGGTTAGAGGATATAGCATCGATGTCTTCGAAGCTGCGATAAACTTGCTTCCATACCCCGTCCCTCGCACGTACATGCTATTTGGAAATGGTCACAAGAATCCTACCTACAATGATCTTATCAATGCAGTGGCTCAGAATGTAAGCACTGATCTTTACTTTACAAGATTAATTGATTTGAATGCTTATATAATATTCACCATCGGTTTATTTGACAACCAGAACTATGATGCGGCCGTTGGAGATGTCACGATAACTACCAACAGAACGAAAGCCGTGGACTTTACTCAGCCGTATATGGAATCGGGACTTGTGGTCGTCGCTCCTGTACGGGAAGCAAAGCATAGCCCTTGGGCTTTCATGGAGCCATTCACATTGCCTATGTGGGCGGTAACTGGTGCTGCCTTTCTGTTCGTGGGAGCTGTCGTGTGGATTCTCGAGCATCGGATCAATCACGAGTTCCGCGGTACACCGAGGCAGCAACTCATAACAATTTGCTGGTTAGCGTACCACTCTCCGAAAGCAATTGTCAATCATTGTGCTTCAGTCTCTCACTGACACCTACATTTCCATTTTGCAGGTTTAGTTTCTCAACAATGTTCTTCTCGCACAGTAAGTGCAATTCTTCTCTTGGTCTCTAAATTATGAGTCTGTCGTTCATGTGATGATTCTGATGTATTCTGCTCCGATATCTATCTAGGAGAGAACACGGTGAGCACGCTGGGGCGATTTGTGCTGATCATCTGGCTGTTCGTCGTACTAATAATCAATTCAAGCTACACGGCTAGTTTGACATCAATCCTAACGGTGCAGCAGCTCACGTCGAAGATTGAAGGGATCGACACTTTAATCGCGAGTACTGAGCCGATCGGGATCCAAGAAGGTTCTTTCGCTTTCAACTACCTTGTTGACGAACTCAACATCGCACAATCTAGAATAGTGAAATTGCAAAACCAAGATGAGTATGGCAAAGCACTCCAGCGTGGACCGAGGGACGGCGGAGTGGCTGCAATAGTCGACGAACTTCCTTACATCGAGCTCTTCTTGGCTAAGTCGGGTTGCAAATTCCGGACTGTCGGACAGGAATTCACAAAAAGCGGTTGGGGATTCGTGAGTATCTGAACTAACATTTCTTGCAGAGCTATAAGAAAGAAATGGCCAATGCTGCAGACATAACTCACTAATGTGTTATTTGCTTGTTGCAGGCATTTCAGAGGGACTCTCCTCTTGCAGTGGACTTGTCAACTGCCATCCTGCAGCTGTCGGAGAGCGGCGATCTTCAAAGGATTCATGACAAATGGCTTCCAAGCAATGAGTGCTCTGTGTCGCTCAGCGTAGTGGATGAAAACAGACTCGCCCTCGGGAGCTTCTGGGGTCTCTTCGTCATTTGTGGCGTCGCAGCCTTCGTTACGCTCTCCATATTCTTTTGTAGGGTATGTGTTCAATACTACAAGGTAGGCGGAGAGGATGATGATGAGGTAGGGCCAGAGGTAAGAGCAATTCAGCCAACAAAGCCGCGACGGTCGCTCCGCTCATCGAGCTTCAAGGATTTAATTGAGTTTGTAGACAGGAAAGAAACAGAGATCAAGGAGATCCTTAGGAGGAAGAGCAGCGATAACAAGCGACTTGCTTGTGCAAGCTCAGATGGGCAAACCCCATCACCAGCTTAATCGACCAATGTACAGTCTCTCCCATTTGTAGGTCAAGCTTAGGTAGACGTGGCCTTTAAATTTTACTCTCAACACTTTCTTTTTGCTGATTCATGTAGTACATACACAACACATGCAAATCATAATTAATTGGTGGATGATTATTGAACTGCACGTAGCTAAATTCAAGATATCAACCTATTTAACCGGATACCTAAAATGAAACAGCTGCTACAGAGTGAACATATCGATTGACGATGGAGTTGAAATAGAAAATCTAACCCTAAAAAGTCAGTGGTTTTAATTCCGGATGCATTGCAGTTTTCGAACAGGCAGACGAGTCGAGACGAACTCATGAGCATGTAAACATCATGCTGACAAGAAATGAGCTGCCAAACAAAATGTCTGCGCTTGATTCATTTTCAAGAAAGCATTCTCGGAAGCCTAAGGCACAGTTTGCGGTTCAGACTCAGCAATATCCGAATTCCATAAAAATAGCAGAAATCTATGCATCCCAAAGTGCTCCAAAGCTGTTTCTCTCAGAGCCCCCTGAAACATCAGCAAGATCATAATGAATAAGCAGGCCCAGGTATAATCTAAACAATATGAAATCGCTATAGTTGCACCCCACCACAAGAAGATTAGTACAGCACTTGCAGTGATTATTATTCCCTCGGCCGTTGTCCAATATTTCCATATGCACGTCACAGGGGCTACGACGACTTCCTCGTGATAGGATGAAAAAAATTGGTACTAGCTATAATCCTATGAATCTAGAATGAAAAATCACAACTAGCCAACTCCTGCACATAATCCAGCAATGTGCAGAAGACATATCAAAGCTACAATGAGAACAAGATTACTAAACACTTTCCACAGCCTATCCAGAACACTTTTCTCCTCCCTAGGGTCTATCCATCACCTTAAGCGATCAACCATCCCAACAACCAAACCCGAAAAGTAACAAGCACCAAAGTGTACCAAAAATCTACCAGCTTCGGGTAACTGACCAACTGCGGTGCTCACAATGGCAACAATTTTTTTTTATCTTGGTGGAAAAGGAGGGGTAGGCCCCTATATATAAACATAAGGACAAAACAACAATTAAATCCTAGATAAATGCACACCTAACCCAACATTATGATCACTATTACCACTGCTACTACTTGGCACGGGATCCTCTCTTTTGAGATCGCGGCTGCCAGCCTCGGTAAAATAAGACCTAGTCGAACTCCGTATGAGTGAAAGAGCATCTCGACAAAGGTAGAAACCCCGCCTTAATGTTGATACCGCTATACATGAGCCACGCTGTCCGTATGCAATAACAAAAGTTTCCAAACGCGCATTCCATCAAACACCTTGGTTGCACCAGCGACCAAAACAGAAAAACCCTACCACTTCTTCTATAACCATTGCTCGGTAATCCTAACTAGGGTTAACCTACTCCGATTTACGCGGTCGGAGCGAAGAGCAACGAAAGGCGAGTTAGTTAGTTAGTTTACCTGACTTTACGGATGAGAATGGTCTGGAGCTTGCGGGCGAGGTCGTCGGACTGGATGCGCTTGATGAGGTTCTTGCGTGCGAGGACGCGCTTCTCGGAGTTCTTGATGTGCTTGGTCGGCTGGTTCTTTATCAGCCGTTCGATCCCCGATGACGTCATCTTCCTCTGCATCACCGCCAGCGCCTGCTCCAGGTTTCCGTTCATCACTCTCACCCTTATCCCCCTCCTCTGCTGCTGTGGCCATCCACACGCCGCCTGAGCCGCTCCGATCCGGCTCGGCGCCTCCGCCGCCGCCGCCGCCAGAAGGCTTCCCGCTCTCCTGGCTATCCAATTCATCGCGAAAGTTTCTCCTTCGATCTTCTCTCTCCTCGGGTGCGAGATTGGAATCAAAACTTTGGTGAAAAAGGCCCATCATTCGAAGAATTGCGAAAAAAGCCCAATAGAGTGTTGTGATGTTATGAGCCCAATAAAGAAATTTAATATTCTTTAAAGAATTTTGACCAATCATTAAAAACTTAAATATTATTAAATATTTGTTGAAGAGAATGACCATGATATTAGAAACAATTCATTATTTTTTTAAGTTTGGAATCACTTGATATCTGATCGACTTGATAGATTAAGTTAAGTTCGAGTAGAATAAAATTTTTAAAAGACGTCAAAAAATTTCAACAAATATATATAACATTGATACATTTTCAAATACTCAAACTCAAAAATTGATGAAGCTAGAATAATTTCTTG
>SOPF01025240.1:14444-51492 GCA_012979155.1 Hypericum perforatum | reverse complement strand
ATAAATATTCTTAGGATTAATTTAATTTTGTATTCGATAATTTTTTTAAAAAAAATAATAAAAGTATAATAAAAGTTATTTAATATTATTATATTACACAAACTCAAACTCAAAATTTAATTAAGTTAAAAGTTACATTTTTGTTTTTAGTTTGGTCGAAGGTTGTGTCATGACTTGTGGAAAATTTCTCCTAGTCGTCGTCGCGTGACGTGGATTGCGCGTTTTGAATAGTACATTGGGACACGGTTTTGGGGGCCCTTTTGTATACCTCGGATACTTCGAAGGCGTTAGATACTGAAGACAAGGCTGTGGGCCATTCTCTTGGTCCGTTAACAAAATGATTTATTTATCGTTTAAAATTTAATCCTAATTTAATATAAGGAGTTTTTTTTTATTTTAGCATTTATTCAAACTTGAGCACGGAATATCATTTTATAATTATGTGTATCCGGTCAGCATATTTAAGGGAAAATATAATTAGGATGTCATCTCCTGGGTTGTTTCTTCGTAATTGTTTTTTTGGTAAGTGTTGTTTCATTGGCTTGCTTATGCATGTGTCATTAATTTCGAGCGTGGAAGACCCGTTTGCCTTGAATTCCATGATTCTACCGTCGAATCCAATTTAATGTAATTGTTGGACTTAGGCACAATCTGCATTTATTATTGTGCAAAATTAGGTCCAGACCCATTAGACTCAATCCGTTAAGCAGAAGTGAGCCAGTCGGTGGTCACGTTAGCTGTCAAGCGGGCTGCGTGGCCTATTAGTTAGCATCGCATCAATGTGACACTAGGAATAGCAATGGACAGAATTCAAGTAGGATCTATAGGATCCAGATTCTTACCCTCTTTTTTGAAGGTGGACACAAATCCTTATTTTTATCTTCTTTTAAAAAAGGATACGGGCAGGATATGGTTTCAAAAATATCGGGCATGATCAGGGTCGATCCGCGGGTCCAAAGTACATAAAAATTATTTACTTGAAAAAAAATTAAACTTACAATCTCAAAGTTCATATACATTCTAAAACTAAAACACACAATAATGATAAGATTTTCATCTTTATCAAATTATAATTATTTCCAAGAAATAAGCAAATTATATAAGTCCACAAGAAAAATAAATATTTATCATCAATGGAATAGCATAAAGAAAAACTAGTAATATATATTACCAACAAGAGACAAATAAACAAAAGAGTGGATCACTATATTGGCTTGTCTATGAACAACAGTAAAGTTATCACATCCTAACCGTGCACCATGATGTTAATGTTATCGATCACGATAGAAAAGATCAATTAATACATGCTTTTTTTAGGTCACTCAAGTTTAGGATGTTTAATTAGGAAGTTGAAGATATCTACATAGTATTATATATAAATATATATATAATTCGAGTAGGATCCGGGTAGGATCCTTTAGTCCATATCCATACCATCATCCTTTTTAAAAATTAGGATTCGGGCAGGATTCGGATTTAAGATCCGGTCAAAGTCAACGGATCTTAGACCTTCTGGGTTTAGAATCGAGTAGATCCTTAGAATCCGGGTCTAATTTGCCATCCCTATGTGACACAATGCTAACGTGGTACTCACGTAGTTATCATCGAAGCTGGTGGCGCCACGTGACGGCACGACGAACTACTACGTACTAGAGCTAGGGATAGCTCTGCCACGTGGCACCCACGTGGCAGATATGCATGTCTGAACTACCACATGATGATCATACATGTCCAAAATGCCATATAGCAGACACGTGACATACCACGTGGTACCCAGTCAACGGCTGGATTTTCTTATAAAAAGAAAATTTTGGCTAAAGTAAAATTTAACTTTTTCCACTAAAAAATCCACTCATAAAGGAAAAACTTTAGACCACTTTCCAAGTTTTGATTTTATTTTTGTTAAAAATATCTCGTGAAAATCAATTACTTATCCGATATAACGTAAGCGTACTTTGGCTAGCACAAAGAGATTATTGACCCGATCCTGTGGATCTCACGCTTCGACAAGTAAGTGCTTTATTATTAATAAATTAATTTGTTAATTAATTAGATTTAATATGTAATTATTCTCTAATTACACGTTGAATCCAACATTAATAATTCTATACAATACTAGAGCTAAAACCATCACAAAATCATTTGGTGAATATAATCACAACATATTTTGTTTCATTTCTAAGAAGTTAGCGATTAAAATATTATCTTTTATGAAAATAGGAAAATTTTGTTTTGGATAAAAATAAAGTATAACGATATCTAGAATTTTGAAATTTATCTCTAATTTTCTAAATTAAAATTTATCAAAAAAATAAATCGTCACAAAATCAACAGAATTTAATTCTATATTATTTATTTTCAAATACAATAAAAATTTTAAATTGATCAATAAAATTTTTATAATTATAAATAAGATTATCCTATTTGCTACTAAAATGAGCTTTGTCATTAAAAAATGGCACTCTTTTATTAGCATATGCTGATAATATAGAATACGTATAAATTTCCCAAAAGTGATAGAAATCTCTTGAAACTAATGGAAACGTCTAAAACTGATGCAAATCTCTCGAAATTGGGAATAATAAAATTGAATATGAATCCATATTTGAGCCATCAGCTCACATTAAGCAGAACTCACTCATCAATGCTCATACGGGCTACATGTGGCTCAAATTTTCAACTCGCAAAGAATACGATGTCGTTTCACTAGGCAGAGCACTTGGTTCTTATGCCTCATTGGACTGCCAGCCGGGCAAAGAATTGCAGACAAGCAAAGAATGTTAAGTACTCCTTACTTTTCTCTGCAATATTTACAAGCTGTCTTGTAGCGAAAAATTAATTCGCGGATATTTTGACTAGTTTTAGTAAAAAATCCATAATTAACTGCTCAAATATCGGATTTAGGTGATTTCAAAAGCTACAAAAAAATAAGAGATAAATCTACAACTTTGTAGTTTATCACTTATCCAAATTCAATGCAGAAGGAGGTCATAATCAGGTTGGAAGTTTCGGACAGTTTAGGTTTTCTTATCTGAGGCCAGAAACAATTTAGGTTTTCCTATATTGAACGGCCTAGGGTTTTTGTATCGGGCTAGGATTGATTTTTCTATATAAGGACATGCGATATAGACAACAAGTACCCATCACACAAAACACAAATCTCTTATCAAGATTCGGCTTTTATCTTTCGCTCACAGGCCGGGCATTAGAGCCTGGTTAGTATGGCCGGACATTAGAGCCTGGTAGGTCGGGCATTAGAGCCTGGTTAGTTGGCCGGGTAGTAGAGCCTAGTTTGTATTGTTCGATGGGCTAATGGAGCTTAGTTTGGTATAGTAGTGATAGTGGTGGTGTGGTCATATGTAATCTTTATCGTTTGTGCTTTCCTCTTGTCCTCCTCTCCCATATTTTCAATAAAGTTCTTACTCTTCTACCAATTTTGTTCTTACCTACCAAGTGAGATCTACATATCTTCTCTTTCCTTTTCCCATATTTCTTCCATCTTTGTATATTCGTTTGAATCGCTCTTGGGACGACCACTCCAGATCCGTCTTTAGATCATTTTTGATGTTCTAACATATTTTTTGTGCAACCGTTTTTTGGCATACATGGTAGGACTTAGAAGGGCGTCTGAGAAGAGTGATTCACGAGAATACCTATTCGGTTTTGAGTCTTTTCTCGAAAGAGATCAAAATGGGTCAAAGGTTATGCTAAAAGAGGCGTCCAGCTTGGTCCATGAACTTTGAAGAGATTGTTCGGCCTTTTTTGGCCAAATATGAAGAAATCCAAATTAGAAAAGTTGTAGAACGTTCTTTTCTCTTTCTCTGGACACTAAGAACGCCGAAATCGGAGTTGGTACGAGAAAGTTAAGATCGAAATACTACATAGTGGTCAATCTGTAAGTTGACATCCAACCAGATCCACGAACTTTGAGATATTTTTTCAGCCTTTTACAGGCCGAATCTGAAAAAACATAAACCATGAAGGTTAGAGAATGGTCTTTCCTCTTTCTCTGGATACTAAGAACTCCGAAATTGGAGTTCGTACAAGAACGTTAAGACCGAAATACTAAATATTGGTCAATCTATAAGTTAACATAGAGCCAGATCCGTGAATTTCAAGGAGTCTTTTCGGCCCTTTGCATGCTGAATCCGAAGAAACTCAAATCACATAAGTTAGAGAACGGTCTTTCATCTTTTTCTGGATACCAAAAATGCTAAAATCGGAGTTTGTATCAGAAAGTTAAGACCGAAATACTATATGTTGGTCAATCTATGAGTTAATACTCAAACAGATCTATTAAGTTTGGAGAATATTTCTGGTCTTTTGTAGGCCGAACCTAGAGAAAATTAAATCACAAAAATTAAAGATATATCTCTCAGCTTTCTAAGAGTACTAAGATCACTTTAATCGGATCATTGACGAGAAAGATACGGCCCAAATAATGAAGGTTAGTCAATCTGTGAAGTAAGATGTCTTTGAAGAGCACGAGAAAAAGTACGGTTGGCCGATATCACGATCAACGAGAAGGAAGTGTCATCCATGGCCGATACTACGGCCATTGAGTTTACAATTACCATATTCGAGGAGAAGAAAGAGGTTTTCCCAACACAAGGGGGAAAGTTTACTTTCAGAATAACAATAAAAAATCTATCTCACTCGGGGGCATGAAAAACACTGCAATATTGTGATCAATGCTCATAACATCGGCTGAAATTATTCTAGCTCGGGATATATATGAAGTTAATTTTTCGCATGTTCAAATATGGATACACGTCAACGCTTTTCCTAGCGTCAAAACATTGACGTGTGGGGGGCATTGTTGTAGCGGAAAAATAATTCGCAGATATTTTGACCAGTTTTAGTAAAAAATCAATAACTAACTGCTCAAATATCGGATTGAGGTGATTGTAAAAACTACTGAAAGATAAGAGATAAATCTACAACTTTGTAGTTTATCACTTATCCAAATTTGGTGCAGAAGTAGGTCATAATCAGCTTGGAAGTTTTGGGCAGTTTAGGTTTTCTTATCTGAGGCCTTAAACAATTTAGGTTTTCCTGTATTGAACGGCCTAGGGTTTTTGTATCGGGCTAGGGCTGATTTTCTATATAAGGACAGGCGATATAGATAACAAGTACCCATCACACAAAACACAAATCTCTTATCAAGCTTCGGCTTTTATCTTTAGCTCACATGCTCGGCATTAGAGCCTGGTTAGTATGGCCGGGCATTAGAGCCTGGTTAGTATGGCCGGACATTAGAGCCTGATTAGTTGGCCGGGTAGTAGAGCCTGGTTTGTATCGTTCGATGGGCTAATGGAGCTTAGTTTGGTATAGTAGTGATAGTGGTGGTTGTTCCGCTCTCAGACGAAAGGGTCTGCTCTTATCCTTATAAGTTTTCTGCTATTTTTCTAGACGACAGGTCGTCTTACTGGACAACCTGGCGTACGCCAAGAATTTCTGGCGTACGCCAGATTTAACGATTTAGAAGAGTTGGAGTACGCCAACTCTTCTAGCATGAGAATTTTTGCCTCAGATGGATCAAGTTGGCGTACGTCAACTATACCTGGCGTGCGCCAAGACAGCAGAATTTCTAGCAGAGTTGCACAAATGAGTAAGTACGGGAATACCGTCCCACAAGGACCGAGTTTAAAGCATCAACTTGGTTTAGTAACTCATCTAAGATCTATTTATGAAGTGGTTTAATTTAAACACTCGTTCTAAGTCAGATTACGAATCTAACAAATTATGAACTTAGCTACTTTGAAGGTTTCGTTTTCAAAACAGATTTTTAATAACTTAATAAGCACAAATGAGCAAGGTGAACTTAAAACCACAATAATCAAAAAAATTCAGAGAGTTTACTAAGTACATAACATGGTCCAAATGTTTCAAAAACAACCAAACTACACTCTCGTGCTAGAATGACCTAAATTGCTTCTTTACTATGCTTAGAATAGTTAGATGTTCTCTCGACCCCAAAAACCAACTAAGCACAGCAAAGAACCAACTATATGCATCACTTTAAGGACAATAAATCACTGAGTAAGAGTATTAGCAACTCGAACGAGCAACTTATCTAACTAAAATTTCCATTTAAACTATCTTCTCTCGGTTTCAAGTTTAAACTAACTTCTAACCTTGGTGATCAAGCAAGTTTAGCATGGCATTAGGTTCGTTAGTTTGACATGTTCATCATGATTTTAACCCTCTAAACCGTGACTATGTATTGGCTTCAAGACATCAAACTCACAGAATTAACTACTCACACATGCTTGCAAAGAACAATATAATCAACAACATAAACATACTTAGCATTAATTAACAAAATGAAGAGTACTAGAGAAGAAAGCTTTACAAGGTTTTTGTCAGCTCTCTTCCTCACGTTCTTCACAGAAAGGATGGCCAAAGTTCGTGCTGCACACCTCTCTCTCTCACACACTCTTGTCTATATTACACTAATGCACTTAATTAACATAAAACAAAAGTCAAAAGTCAAAATAAATATAAACTAACATAATATTCTAACTACTATCCACCCTCTACTCCAAAATGGTCTGCCATGGTCACAAGAAGGCCAAAAATCCCGAGTGCATGGCCCCCTCCAGTGTTTTCCACTCAAAGAGGCAAGTGGCAGCTCTGTCACTGTCTGGTCTGGCGTGCGCCAAATGTGCCTAGCGTACGCCAGATCCTCAGGTGCTCGGTCATTCGCGTCTGGTCGTTCTTGCTCGTGGTCGTTTGCTTTTGGTGCATTTCTGGCATATGCCACCTTCTTCTAGCGTGCGCTAGGTCCTCAGCTTTGCTCTTCTCGCCTTCGCATCTTTCCTTTCGTCCATGCATCCGCTTGTCTCGCTCGATCGTCATCCATTTCCTCGAATTAGCTCCTAAAACCATAAAACACAATGAGAAACAAAATACACAACTAAAAACATGAAATAAACAAAACTACAACAAAGATAACTAAAACTCAAATAAAACAACCTAAAATACTAAAAACAAACTAGAAAATGGACAAAAGTAATGAGTGTTTTAAGCACTCATCACACCCCACACTTTAATCATTGCTTGTCCCCAAACAAGACTCAAATGCGGACAACAACAAAATAAAAATCACAAAAACACACACAAACACAAAATGAGGTAAAGACTTGGCAAGACTCGATCAAAACTTAACTTCCCTAAAAAATATCAACTTATATTAAAATCTCATCATAAACCTAGTTAGTTCATCAATTCCAAAGCACAAAACACTATGAACTAATATGCACCTCGACACTCTATTGTTTAAACAAGTGTTGACTCTATGTAAAAGATACTAGAGTGTTAAACTCTCAAGGATAGTAAAGTATATCACTCATATAATGTGTATGGTCAACTTCCTATCACTTGCATACAGGTCAATATCTCAAAGCATCCTACGTCCTACTCACCGCTATCTAAAAGTCACAATGGTTGTCAATGATCGGGGGTGCTTTTTCATCAGGTTGTAATAGGGCTGAAGGTCAGGGTGAGGTAAAAATATATGGAAAGTGGCTAACCACCCAATCCGAGGACTCAATACATGAACTAAGCAGTCTCTCGCCTAATCTAAAACATCCTCACCAAGTATAATAAACGTACACTCCCCTATATCCCAATATACTAAGACCTGGAAGCTCAAGTTTTGCCTGAACTTATGCTTATTCAACTTCACATTCTTTTTCTTTTCTTTTTCACTTCTCTTTTCTTTTCTTTTTCTTTTCTTTTTTTTCTTTCCTTTTTCACTTCTTTTTCTTTTCTTTTTCTTTTCTTACATTCAACACATTATAACTTATGCACGCATCTAGGCAAAACTCGGCTTCTCAACATGGCCATAAACTATAAAAATCCCAAGATATACCCTAAATCAGTTTCAGATATCGACTACTCATAATACAAACATTCCCAACAAGCGCAAACTATAAGTCTTCGAATCGGATAATCAAAGGTAGGGATGATGATAGATAATAGGCTCAAAGTTGGCTTCCTCATCTAAGATCAATAAAAAAGCTCGGCTCAAATGGTTTTACGCAAACGATAATAAAGGATTTTGGCTCTAAGGCTCTAGGCTCAAATATCAAAGAATGCCCCGTCTTCTCACAACTTCCACGCAACCTAGACCACGATAAGTACTAGTAGGATGCCTCGATTAACTAATACTAGTATGTACCTCATGAAAAATAGAGACTAGTGTCTCATCCGTCGGCTAAAATCCTCACAAGGTACACTCAAAAATGCTCTAGTCTAGTCTACATAGTGAAATTACTCGCCTAAACAATAGAGTGTGAGGTTCCTACTAATTCCTAGGCGTTGTGCTCAAATTAAATCCCTAACTAAGAGTTTGATAAAATTCTAATACAAGTTGAAAAAATTTGAGGGGGGGTCAAATTTTTGATAAATTCATGCCAAGTCTAAACCTACACATCCTAGACACTCTAAACATCCTAACAAGAAAGATTCCTGGAAGGAACCCTCCCCCACACTTGAATGACACAATGTCCTCAAGGTGTCTAATATATGCATACAAAAACACAAATATCACACAAAATTTAAAAAACACAAATATGCAAGAAATCAAAAGCAAAGATAAGCAAACAAATACACTTAACAAAAAATCTAACATACAAAAGAGCAAACAAATAAAGTAAAACAAAAATAAAAAGAATAAGGAATTAGGAGCTCTCTGTCAATCCCGTCATGGCGACTGTGGTGGAAAGGAAAATCCACTGCCAAAGTTTTTGGCCCACTGTCGTATCTATGCTATGTGTGCCCTCTGCTCAGCTCTGAAGGCATGCTGCTCCTCTATCTTAGCTCTCTGCTGCGCCTCCATGCGAGCAGTTGCTAATGTCAAATGCTGAAGCTGTGCGCCATATCCCTAAAGCTGATCTCCGTAGCCCTGCTGCTGCAACTACATCGTAGAAAACTAGTCATGAAGATCTACCTGTGGGTATGGAGATTGATGGTTGGGTCCAGCCTCATCATGATGCTCCTCCTCCTGGTCCTGCTCTTGAGGGTCTGGTGCTTGTGTCGGTAGTGGAAGGCCCAATCTGGTAAGGGTCGCTAGGACCACCTAGCGCTCCTCCCACGACTTGTACCATACTATCTCCTCGCCATCTCTTATCATCGTCCTCTTGATTAGCTTGCTTTAGTGGAGCTTGTCGATGTCAAGATCCACCAGCTCCACATATGACCCTGTGTTCTCTGAAAATCTCGCAGGAAAATGGTGACGTGCAGTGCGAGAAATGATATGACCTAGGTATAAATGCTTAGGTTCCCTATCGCTAATCGAATGTACAAAGCAGTCAACCACCATGGCATAAGTGCTAAACCTAACATCGTGGCAGAGGCAGTCGATGGCATATAGCTAAGATCTGAATACCTTAGACTCTTCTCATTGACCAGAGAAGGTCAGAGTCATAAAGTGATGGAGGATTCCTAAATCTCTAATCAGCGCATTAGGCACCCTCCCCAACTTGTATCTCTCAAATCCCGTAATCTCATGCCATACTTGGTGGGCCTGACTAGTAGGTTTGAAATCTAAAGCTCCCCCACCAGATTTAAGGTCAAACAGGAAATTAAAATCACGTTCATCCATTGTAAACTCAGTATCAAAAACTCGTGTAGTGAATGAACCCTTATTTGCCTCCAATCTGCAAGGTAAAATAGAATTCTAGTACTAGTTCCTATCTAGCCAAAATGTCTCTCTCAGTGAAATAACCCCAACCTAACTTCTCGATAGCCGTAGTCAACTCATCAGCTACCCCTAAGATTGTCATGTCATTCCAATTAATCTTGAAATAACTCAAAGTAGTAAGTCAAGAAAATCTTTGGTACCTCTCTCCCTCCCAATCGTTGAAGATTGTGAAGGGAGCATTGTAGCGGTGGAGAATATCTCTGGGTCGATCTGATGAAGAATCAGACCCTGATGGTGTAGGAGTTCGCGCACACTTCCCTATGTTCCTCCTGATGATTCGGCTTGATCCTTCAGCTCCTGACATTGTGGATCGTGTTTTCGGACTTGGGTAATACAGGCAAAGTATCCGGAATACTTGGGCAAGTGTAGATCTGGGTTTTCAGATTTGAGAATTCTGGGTGATGGTGAATTATGAGCAAAAATCGGCTGTTGCCGAATATATAGTCCCCAATCTGACCTAGCTGGCGTACGCCAAATGTACCTGGCGTACGCCAGGTTTTCTGTTTTCCCATTTCTGGCGCATGCCACCTTTTTCTGGCGTGTGCCAGGTAGTATATTTTTGGTGAAAATAGCTTTTGCCATTTACATTCTACCTATGCCAACTAACTAACAATACTTAAACTAACAAATTGTGATAACAACACAAATGTACGTCTAAACTAATTTTTTTTTGTTTTTTCCCCTTTTTTTAAATTTTTTTGGCTTTTATGTACGCTGCGTTCCTGGAAAGCTTGAAAATCAGATGCCCCATTCTAATGGGTCATTATCTTTTGATGGATTGTTAGTTATCGCAATCTTTTTGGCACTAAGCCTAGTAGGGTTATGACGTAATAGCACGTTGCTCAGTTGGCGTATAATACTATCTCAAATGCAATCACCATCAAAGATGCAACTTTGATATCCGTAGCTTACAAAGCTCTTCAATCGCGTACCAAGACGAACTACCTGGTCTCGCAGTCTTTTCAGCTTTAAGCCTAATAGGGTTTTGTCTTAGAAGGATAGTTCGCTCAGTTTGCGATATAGTGCTATGTTTGCTACAAACACCGTCATGCTCCAATTTATCACACTTATGGCAGAATCCAAACTTTCTTATTCTATTCTTGTAAGCAATCCTTGATGTTCCTCGTGAGTGCCTAAAGAAGTTCTCGTCTCGTCTCTTCGCTCAATTTTCAAGTTTTCTTTTGCCCTTCTCAGAATAATCAGGCAAACATCTATTCGAATTCTTCTAGAAACTAAGACTCTCACTAAACTTATGTACTTGACACAAAACATCCTGTTCTTTTCTCTCTGCAGGTAAAAGAGGATAACTATATTTACTAATCTAACTCTGACCTTTGCAACATGCACAACTCATAATTTGTGTACCATGATGTACTAGTTCCTCTCCTTGCAACCCTTTTGGCTTTAAACCTATTCGAGTCACCTTTTGGTCTCACGGTATTCATGAATTGTGTAGTGTATCTTATGAAAAAGGTCACGGCGCTCAATCCTCAATGTTTCTTTCGCCGTACTAAGAATGATGATGCAAATGTCTCTTAGAAGTTTGTTATTGACTAAGAAATATACTAAACTTATGTACTTTGAGCACAACATTCTTCCTCTCTCTTTTCTGCACGTAAAAGATGACATAAACCCTATTAGTAAAATAATAAAGGTGAAAAATAACTAAAATAAAAATAATCCTAAACATGCTAATTTAAAGTCGTCAGCTTGACTATTTTCATGTTCATGCATTATAAAACATATTAACCAATTACACTTCTGCAATTTGGTTAATGATGCCTCCCCCAAGGTAGATTTTGCATCGTTGGCCGTTAACTCTAAAAACTTCCCCCTTGGTACTTTGTAAATCAAGTGCCCCAAAAGGGAACACCTTAATAATAGTGTAAGGTCCGCTCCATTTAGATCTGAGCTTCCCAGGGAAGAGTTTAAATCTAGAGTTAAAAAGAAGAACATGTTGACCCTCTTTAAAATCTTTTCTGATAATATGGGCATCATGTCTCTTTTTTGTCTTTTCCTTGTAGAGTCTTGAGCTTTCGAATGTAAGATCTCGAACTTCTTCCAACTCATAGAGTTGGAGAATTCTTCGTTCTCCCGCCTTTTTATAATCATAATTAAGGGTCTTGATGGCCCAAAATGCACGATGCTTAAGTTCTAAAGGAAGATGGCATGCTTTGCCATAAACTATCCTGTAAGGTGACATTCCTATTAGAGTTTTGAATGCCGTTGGATATGCCCATAAGGCATCATTGAGCTTATTCGACTAATCTTTCCTAGCCGATCCAACCATTTTTTTCAAAATCTTTTTGAGCTCTCAATTTGAAAGCTCCACCTGTCCGCTTATTTGAGGATGATAAGGTGTTGCCACCTTATGAGTTACCCCATATCTTTTAAGCAGGACTTCGAATGGTTTATTGCAAAAATGTGATCCACCATTATTGATTATTGCTCATGGCACTCCAAATCTCGAGAAGAGTTCTTTAAGAAATAGGATAACAACTCTAGCCTCATTTGCAGGCGACGCCAAAGCTTCTACCCACTTTGAAATGTAGTCAACTCCAACCAAGATGTATTTGTTGCCATATGATGTGGGAAAAGGTCCCATAAAGTCCAACCCCACACGTCAAAGAGCTCAACCTCTAAAATACCAGATAATGGCATCTCATTCCTTTTTAAGATGTTACCCATTCTCTGGCAGCGATCACATTGTTCCACATAAGTACGTGCGTCTCTAAATATGTAAGGCCAATAGAAGCCGCACTCAAATACCCTTGCTGCAGTCCTTGTTGCTCCATAATGACCTGAGTAAGTAGTGTTGTGACATTGCTCTAAAACATTATTTATTTCCTAATCAGCAATGCACCATCGAAGCACCCCATCATTACATCTCTTAAAGAGATATGGATCATCCCAAACAAACAATTTAGCATCCCTTAGGAATTTCTTCTTTTGAGGATAACTTAGGCCTGCTGGAATAATTTTTCCAACTAAAAAGTTGGCAAAATCTGCATACCAGGGGGCTTCCACTCTACTTATTGTCATCAGAGTTTCATCAGGAAACTCTTCCTGTATCTTACCATTTTTTTCCATCCCATCGCTTTTCTCTAACCGAGAGAGATGATCTGTGACAACATTTTCAGCTCCTTTCTTATCCTTGATTAATAAGTCAAATTCTTGAAGAACAAAATCCAGCGCATCAAGCGAGGTTTAGCATCTTGCTTTGAGAATAAATACTTCAAAGCAGCATGGTCAGTATAGACTATAACTTTTGAACCAAGCAAGTATGCTCTAAATTTGTCACAAGCGTAGATGACCACAAGTAACTCTTTCTCTGTGGTTGTATAATTGAGTTGTGCTCCTGCCAATACTCTACTAGAATAGTAGATGACATGTAACTTGCCCTCTTTCTTCTGTCCAAGCACACAACCCAAAGCTAGGTCACTTGCATCATATATTAGCTTAAATAGAAGTTTCCAATCTGGCAATGAAATAACTGGAGCTATTACTAAAGCTTTCTTTAAGGCATCAAATGCCTTCTGACATTGCTCGTCAAAATTAAAGGACACGTCCTTCACTAACAAGTTTGTGAGAGGCTTGGCAATTAGAGAGATCGAAGTTATTGATGAATTTTCTATAAAAGTCCGTATGACCCAGAAAGGCTCTAATTCCTTTTATTGTGGTTGGTGCAATCATCTTCTCTATCACGTCCGTATTAGCTCTATCCACTTCCATTCCAACTTTAGAAATCTTGTGCCCAAGAACTATTCCTTCGTCTACCATAAAATAGTACTTTTCCCAGTTGAGCACAAGATTCTTTTCCTCACATCTTTCCAGTACCTTATCAAGATTTTCTAGACAATGATCAAATGAATTTCCAAATACAGAGAAGTCATCCATAAAAATTTCCATAATCTTCTCGTTCATCTCCCAAAAGATGGACTCCATACACCGTTGGAATGTTGCTGGGGTACAACTTAATCCAAAAGGCATTCTGCGATAAGCAAAAATACCAAAAGGACAGGTAAAAGATGTCTTCTCCTGATCTCTGGGGTATATCGCTATTTGGTTGTACTCTGAGTACCCATCCAAAAAGCAATAGTAGGAATACCCTGCTATTCTTTCTAACATTTGATCAATGAATGGCAAAGGGAAGTGATCCTTCTGTGTGGCGTCATTCAATTTTCTGTAGTCAATGCACACCCTCCAACCTGTCACACTACGTGTTGGAATGAGTTTCCCCTCATCATTGATTACTACTGTCATTCCCCTTTTCTTGGGGACACAATGGATTGGACTAACCCACTCACTATCCGAAATTGGATAAATAATTCTGGCTTCTAGAAGCTTAATCACCTCCTTCTTCATAACCTCCTTCATGTTTGGATTAAGTCTCCTTTGTTGGTCTACCCTTGGCCTTGCTCCATCCTCCATGTGAATATAGTGGATCACAATTTTTGGGCTTATCCCTTTGATGTTTGAGATTTGCCAAGCAATTGCCTTAATCCATTTGTTCACAATTGTGAGCACTTTGTCCTCTTCATCTTTGGAGAGCTTGTTCGAGATTATAATTGGTAACCTCCCTCCATCTATTAAGAATGCATACCTTAGATGCGGTGGTAGTTCTTTCAACTCCAAGGATAGAGCTTTCACAATTGAGGGTGGAGTTCGATATTTCAGATGAATTTCCAATTCCTCAAGTAAACTTTTCCTTTCGACTTCCTCCTTAAGTTTGTCCTTAATTTCCTCCTCTTCTTCGTGTTGTTCTTTATCCTCAATTCTAGAGATATTTTCTTTACAGAATTCGAGGATACATTCATCAACAACGTCAATTTTCATGCACATCCCCTCTTCAATAGGATGGCGCATCACACTTATCATGTTAAACTCAACCTTCTCATCTTCAATTCGGAGAACTAATTTACCATTATGCACATCTACCAATGCATGTGCTGTGTTGAGGAAGGGTCTGCCAAAAATTAGTGGACAATTCTTGTCCTCAGAAAAATCCAAAACCACAAAGTCAACTGGAAAATGAACTTGTCAATCTTTACCAAGACATACTCAACTACACCGAATGGTTTCTTTATTATTTGGTCTGCCAACTGGAAAATGTTGATAAAGGCATCAAGTTAATACTTGCGTCTAAATCACATAAACACTTTGGAAACTCAGTGTCACTAATAAAACTAGGAATAGTGAAACTCCTAGGATCTTGAAGCTTAGTGGGAATATTTTTCAAGATTAGAGAGCTACAATCTACCGTGAGGGCGACTGTCTCTTTATCTTTCCACTTTCTCTTCTTAGTCATGAGTTGCTTTAGAAATTTGGCATAGTGTGGAACTTGATCTAGCATCTTAAGAAAAGAGACACTAATCTGTACATCCTTCATTTTCTCCATAAAATGGAGAAATTTCTCATCCATTCCCGACTTTCTCTTTACCTTCTGAGGATAAGGTAGAATATGAATCATTGGTGGTGACGGTATGTAAACTTCTTCTTCCTCTACAATTTCCTTTTGCGAAGTTTCCTTATGCTGTACTTCTTCTACCTTGTCTTGGTCAGGGATCTCAATGCTAGTTTCCTTAGCCTTCTCTTTAGCTGTTTGAGAGGCTAATTCCTTCCCACTTCTTAAGGCAATAGCATTAACATGACCTCGATGATTTTCTTTAATAGAGCTTGGGAGTGACCCTGAAGCTCTTTGGGCATTTGCCTTTGCAATTTTCCCAAGTTGTATTTCTAGGTTGCGCATGGCAGTTGATTGCCCCCTAAGGAATTGTTCCAAATTGTTTTGCCTTGCTTCTTGGCTTGCCAAGGCCTTCAATATTTGGCTTTGGTTAGTGGATGATTTTCTAGTTTGTTGGATGAATTTCTCTATTTTGTCAAATCTTTCCTCTAGGACCCCCATTCTTTCTCCCAAAAACCCACGTGGTTGAAAACCAGGTGGTGGTCCTTGTGGTGCACGTAATGGTAGTCCTTTATCAGATACAATTGCCATATTGTCATCATTACTTCTATCTTTCTATGAGAAGTTAGGATGATTCCTCCATCCTGGGTTATATGTTGAAGAATATGGGTTATTCCCCACTCAGTTTCCTCCTTGTCCCTGACCACTAACAAAATTAATTGGCTCAGTTTGTTGGTTCATCATGGCACATTAACTAATTTCATGGCCAATGTTGCCACAAGCTTCATAATTTTGTTGGATAGCAACAACATCAACTTTGTTTAAAGTCAAATCTCAAAACTGCTTTGCCATTACATCAAATTGAGCTTGAAATGATGAAGAAGTGTCAAGTTCAATCATTCTTCTCTTCTCGCTTCGCTCAGTTAGTTCGCTTAGTTCTCTCATTGGTTGCTTTCTTCTTTCATTTGCGACTATCCTGTTGGTTCCTGCCAACTCTTCCAGAATATGGTAGGCTTCACCTCTTTCCTTTCTCAGAAAATTTCCGTTAGAGGCAGAATCAACTGTTCCTATGGTTGTTGGTAAAAGGCTAAAATAAAAAGTTTTGAGCAACGATTCCTCCGATAAACCATGGCGAGGACAACTCCTTTGTAACTCCTTAAATCTTTCCCATGTTTCACTCAAAGAGTCACCTTCATATTGTTCGAAATTGGTTATCTCCTTGACGAGCTTGCTTGTCTTCAAATATAGGAAATACTTATCCAGAAAAGCATTTGCCAGTTCTGCCCACGTGGTTATTGGAGAACCTTTAAGTTGCTTGTACCATAGTTTAGCCTTGTCCCTAAGCGTGTATGGAAACATTTGTATCTTAACAGTATCATCAGATACTCCAGGATACTTGAAGTTATCAGCTAATTCCATGAAATTTCCAAGATGGTCATTTGCGTCCTCATTAGGTAGTCTATAGAACTGACTCGATGCTTGAAGCATATGAATCACTGCCGGCTTGATTTCGAAATGATTAGCTTCAATAGCTGGCTGCTGAATTCCAGTTCTTGCTACTTCATATGTTGGTCCTTCTTGTCTTTAATCCATCCTTGATTTATCTCTTTTCGCTTTGCGCAATGACCTTTCTAATCGATTAATGTCCTCCTTAAATTTTAACTGAGAATTTTTGGTGGACCTGGTTAAGGGCATGCAAGTAACTTCCTTTGCAAGTAACTATAAAATTTAATTTTTTTTGGGTTTTGTTTTTTTATATATATTATTTAAAAATATATTATTATATTATATTATTAAAAATAAAAATTTATCTAATCCAAGTTCGTTCACCAAATCGAGCGTTTAAAACTCAGTTCCCCGGCAACGACGCCAATTTGTTCTGCTCTCAGACAAGAGGGTTTGCTCTTATCCTTATAAGTTTTCTACTATTTTTCTAGACGACAGGTCGTCTGACTGGACAACCTGGCGTACGCCAACAATTCCTGGCGTGCGCCAGGTTTAACGATTTAAAAGAGTTAGAGTACGCCAACTCTTCTGGCATGAGAATTTTTGCCTCAGATGGACCAAGTTGGCGTACGCTAACTATACCTGGCGTGCGCCAAGACAGGAGAATTTCTAGCAGAGTTACACAAATGAGTAAGTACGGGAATACCATCCCACAAGGATCAAGTTTAAAGCATCAACTTGGTTTAGTAACTAATCTAAGATCAATTTATGAAGTGGTTTGATTTAAACACTCGTTCTAAGTCAGATTACGAATCTAACAAATTATGAACTTAGCTACTTTGAAGGTTTCGTTTTCAAAACAGATTTTTAACAACTTAATAAGTACAAATGAGCAAGGTGAACTTAAAACCACAATAATCAATAAATTCAGAGAGTTTACTAAGTACATAACATGGTCCAAGTGTTTCAAAAACAACCAAACTACAATCTCATGCTAGAATGGCCTAAATTGCTTCTTTACTATGCTTAGAATGGTTAGATGTTCTCTCGACCCCAAAAACCAACTAAGCACAGCAAAAAACCAACTATATGCATCACTTTAAGGACAATAAATCACTGAGTAAGAGTATTAGCAACTCGAACCAGCAACTTATCTAACTAACATTTCCATTTAAACCATCTCCTCTCGATTTCAAGTTTAAACTAACTTCTAACCTTGGTGATCAAGCAAGTTTAGCATGGCATTAGGTTCGTTAGTTTGACATGTTCATCATGATTTTAACCCTCTAAACCGTGACTATGTATTGGCTTTAAGACACCAAACTCACAGAATTAACTACTCACATATGCTTGCAAAGAATAATATAATCAACAACATAAACATACTTAGCATTAATTAACAAAATGAAGAGTACTAGAGAAGAAAGCTTTACAAGGTTTTTGTCAGCTTTCTTCCTACATGTTCTTCACAGAAAGGATGGCCAAAATTCGTGCTGCACAACTCTCTCTCACACACTCTTGTCTATATTATACTAATGTACTTAATTAACATAAAACAAAAGTCAAAAGTCAAAACAAATATAAACTAACATAATATCCTAACTGCTATCCACCTTCTACTCCAAAATGATCTGCCATGGTCACAAGAAGGCCAAAAATCTCGAGTGCATGGCCCCCTCTAGTGTTTTCCACTCAAAGAGGCAAGTGGCAGCTCTATCACTGTCTGGTCTGGCATGCGCCAAATATGCCTGGCGTGCGCCAGATCCTCAGGTGCTCGGTCATTCGCGTCTAGTCGTTCTTGCTCGTGGTCGTTTGCTTTTGGTGCATTTCTAGCGTACGCCACCTTCTTCTGGCGTGCGCCAGGTCCTCAGCTTTGCTCTTCTTGCCTTCGCATCTTTCTTTTCGTCTATGCATCTGCTCGTCTCGCTCGGTCGTCATCCATTTCCTCAAATTAGCTCCTAAAACCATAAAACACAATGAGAAACAAAATATACAGCTAAAAACATGAAATAAACAAAACTACAACAAAGATAACTAAAACTCAAATAAAACAACCTAAAATACAAAAAACAAACTAGAAAATGGACAAAAGTAATGAGTGTTTTAAGCACTCATCAGTGGTGTGGTCATATGTAATCTTTATCGTTTGTGCTTTCCTCTTGTCCTCGTCTCCCATATTTTCAATAAAGTTCTTGCTTTTCTACCAATTCTTTTCTTACCTACCAAGTCAGATCTACATATATTCTCTTCATTTTCCCCATATTTCTTCCATCTTTGCCTATTCGTTTGAATCGCTCTTGGGACGACCACTCCGGATTCGTCTTTAGATCATTTTTGATGTTCTAACATATTTTTTGTGCAATAGTTTTTTGGCACACTTGGCAAGACTAAGGAAGGCATCTGAGAAGAGTGATTCACGAGAATACCTATTCGATTTTGAGTCTTTTCTCGAAAGAGATCAAAACCGGTCAAAGGTTATGCTAAAAGAGGCGTCGAGCTTGGTCTGTAACCTTTGAAGAGATTTTCTGACCTTTTTTTGGCCGAATCTGAAAAAATTTAAATCTGAAAAATTGTAGAACGGTCTTTTCTCTTTCTCTGGACACTAAGAACGCCAAAATTGGAGTTTGTACGAGAACGTTAAGACCAAAATACCACATAGTGGTCAATCTGTAAGTTGACATCCAACCAGATCCGTAAATTTGAGATATTTTTTCAGCCTTTTACAGGCCGAATCTGAAAAAACTTAAATCACGAACATTAGAGACGGTCTTTCTTCTTTCTCAAGATACTAAGAATGTTGAAATTGGAATTCGTATGAGAAAGTTAAGACCGAAATACTATATATTAGTCAATCTGTAAGTTAATATCCAGCCAGATCCATGAATTTCGAGGACTCTTTCCGGCCCTTTGTAAGATTAATCCGAAGAAACTCAAATCACAAAAGTTAGAGAACGGTCTTTCATCTTTTTCTGGATACCAAAAATGCCGAAATCGAAGTTTGTACCAGAAAGTTAAGATCGAAATGCTATATGTTGGTCAATCTATGAGTTAATACTCAAACAGATCTATTAAGTTTGGAGAATAGTTCCAGTCTTTTGTATGCCGAATATAGAGAAAATTAAATCACAAAAATTAAAGATATATCTCTCAGCTTTCTAAGAGTACTAAGATCACTTCAATTGGATCATTGACGAGAAAAATACGGCCTAAATAATGAAGGTTGGTCAATCTGTGAAGTAAGATGTCTTTGAAGAGCACGAGGAAAAGTACGGTTGGCCGATACCACGATCAACGAGAAGGAAGTGTCATCCATGGTCGATACTACGGCCACTCAGTTTACAATTACCATATTCGAGGAGAAGGAAGAGGTTTTCCCAACACAAGGGGGAAAGTTTACTTTCAGAATAACAATAAAAATTCTATCTCACTCGGGGGGCATAAAGAACACTGCAATATTGTGATCAATGCTCATAACATTGGCTGAAATTATTCTAGCTCAGGATATATATGAAGTTAATTTTCTACATGTTCAAATATGGATACACGTTAACGCTTTTCCTAGCATCAACACATTGACGTGTGGGGGGCATTGTTGTAGCGGAAAAATAATTCGCGGATATTTTGACCAGTTTTAGTAACAAATTAATAAATAACTACTCAAATATCGGATTGAGGTGATTTCAAAAACTACGGAAAGATAAGAGATAAATCTACAACTTTGTAGTTTATCACTTATCCAAATTCAGTGTAGAAGGAGGTCATAATCAGCTTGGAAATTTTGGGCAGTTTAGGTTTTCTTATCTGAGGCCTTAAACAATTTAGGTTTTCCTGTATTGAAGAGCCTAGGGTTTTTGTATCGGGCTAGGGCTGATTTTTCTATATAAGGACAGGTGACATAGATAACAAGTACCCATCACACAAAACACAAATCTCTTATCAAGCTTCGGCTTTTATCTGTAGCTCACAGGCTGGGCATTAGAGCCTGGTTAGTATGGCCGGGCATTAGAGCCTGTTAGGTCGGGCATTAGAGCCTGGTTAGTTGGTCAGGCAGTAGAGCCTGGTTTGTATCGTTCGATGGGCTAATGGAGCTTAGTTTGGTATAGTAGTGTTAGTGGTGGTGTGGTCACATGTAATCTTTATCGTTTGTGCTTTCCTCTTATCCTCCTCTCATATATTTTTCATAAAGTTCTTGCTCTTCTACCAATTCTTTTCTTACCTACCAAGTCAGATCTGCATATCTTTTATTCCTTTTTCCCATATTTCTTCCATCTTTGCCTATTCGTTTGAATCGCTCTTGCGACGACCACTCCGAATCCGTCTTTAGATCGTTTTCAATGTTCTAACATATTTTTTGCGCAACAGTTTTTTGGCACACTTGGCAGGATTAAGGAGGGCGTCTGAGAAGAGTGATTCACGAGAATACCTTCTCAATTTTGAGTCTTTTATCGAAAGAGATCAAAACCGGTCAAAGGTTATGCTAAAAGAGGCGTCCAGCTTGTTCCATGAACTTTGAAGAGATTTTTTGGCCTTTTTTTACCAAATCTGAAGAAATCTAAATCAAGAAAATTGTAGAACGGTCTTTCCTCTTTCTCTGGACACTGAGAACGCCAAAATAAGAGTTCGTACGAGAAAGTTAAGACTGAAATATCACATAGTGGTCAATCTGTAAGTTGACATCTAACCAGATTTGCAAACTTTGGGATATTTTTCCATCCTTTTACAGGCCGAATCTGAAAAAACTTAAATCATAAAAGTTAGAGAACGGTCTTTCTTCTTTCTCTGGTTACTAAGAATGCCAAAATCGGAATTCGTTCAAGAAAGTTAAGACCAAAATACTATATATTGGTCAATCTGTAAGTTAATATCCAGCCAGATTCGTGAATTTCGAGGAGTCTTTCTGGCCCTTTGTAAGCTGAATCCGAGAAACTCAAATCACAAAAGTTAGAAAATGGTCTTTCATCTTTTTCTCGATACCAAGAATGCCAAAATTGGAGTTTGTACCAGAAAGTTAAGACCGAAATACTATATGTTGGTCAATCTATGAGTTAATACTCAAACAGATCTATTAAGTTTGGAGAATATTTCCAGTCTTTTGTAAGCCGAATCTAGAGAAAATTAAATCACAAAAATTAAAGATATATCTCTCAGCTTTCTAAGAGTACTAAGATCTTTTCAATCAGATCATTAAAAAGAAAGATACGGCCTAAATAATGAAGGTTGGTCAATCTGTGAAGTAAGATATCTTTGAAGAGCACGAGGAAAAGTACGGTTGGCCGATACCACGATCAGCGAGAAGAAAGTGTCATCCATGGCCGATACTATGGCCATTGAGTTTACAATTACCATATTTGAGGAGAAGGAAGAGGTTTTCCCAACACAAGGGGGAAAGTTTACTTTCAGAATAATAATAGAAAATCTATCTCACTCGGGGGGCATGAAGAACACTGCGATATTGTGATCAATGCTCATAACATTGGATGAAATTATTCTAGCTCGAGATATATATAAAGTTAATTTTCCGCATGTTCAAATATGGATACACGTCAAGGCTTTTCCTAGCGTCAAAACATTGACGTGTGGGGGGCATTGTTGTAGCAAAAAATTAATTCGCGGATATTTTGACTAGTTTTAGTAAAAAATCCATAACTAACTACTCAAATATCGTATTGAGGTGATTTCAAAAGTTACGGAAAGAAAAGAGATAAATCTACAACTTTGTAGTTTATCACTTATTCAAATTCGGTGCAAAAGGAGGTCATAATTAGCTTGGAAGTTTCAGGCAGTTTAGATTTCTTATGTGAGGCCAGAAAAAATTTAGGTTTTTCTGTATTGAACTGCTTAGGGTTTTTATATCGGGCTAGGATTGATTTTTCTATATAAGGATAGGCGACATAGACAACAAGTACCCATCACACAAAACACAAGTCTCTTATCAAACTTCGGCTTTTATCTTTAGCTCACAGGCCGGGCATTAGAGCCTCGTTAGTATGGCCGGACATTAGAGTCTGGTAGGTCGGGCATTAGAGCCTTGTTAGTTGGCCTGGCAGTAGAGCCTTGTTAGTTGGCCTGGCAGTAGAGCCTGGTTTGTATCGTTCGATGGGCTAATGGAGCTTAGTTTGGTATAGTAGTGATAGTGGTGGTGTGGTCACATGTAATCTTTATCGTTTGTACTTTCCTCTTGTCTTCCTCTCCCATATTTTCAATAAAGTTCTTGTTCTTCTACCAATTCTTTTCTTATCTGCATATCTTCTTTTCCTTTTTCTCATATTTCTTCTATCTTTGCCTATTCGTTTGAATCGCTCTTAGGACGACCACTCCGGATCCGTCTTTAGATCGTTTTCGATGTTCTAACATATTTTTTGCGCAACAAGCTGCTAAGGTGATTCTTACAAAGAGAAGAAACAGATGATCAGATCTATGCGTTTCGATGCCCGTATGAGGTCGTTCATCGGATGTCAAACGATTTCGAAAGAGATCAAGAGCATCTCATTTCCATTGTAGTTGTAAGAGAAAGTAGCGTATGATCTGTGTTATATAGAAAAGGGAACTTCTGCAGTCTAGTCTTTAAAGGAACAAGTCCTTCTTTGCCCTCCATCCCAATTCTCGCCTCAGAACAATGCCTGACGAACACGAATATTGAAGGAATTTTTCGTAAGAAAACAGACCAGTACAGAGATGAAAATGCAGCAAGTTAGAAGAAGAAAACCATGACCTTGCATATAAGTTTGCCTTGATTTGAGTTGCAGTCATGCCAGACTTAGAGAAGCCGAACTTCCCCTTCCTTTCAGTTGGTTTTAGTATCTGGAACGAACACAGTAGATTCTCGTCGACGCTCATCATTGCACCCGCATTGTCGAATTCTCCACAGTAATTAGGTGCAGAAAATATAGTTACAAGTTGTCTATTGGCAAAGAACTCATATCCATCTTCTACAACCTGATGAGCCCGACATATCAAGTCGAGGTCATGCTTCAGAATAAACTCTTTCACCTTATCAGCACCAAAGGTACACGAGACACCCCTTTCATTTGCTCCCCAGCCTGGAACTTCGCGACTAGGATCAGACCAGAGGAGATCACACAACAGACCACTGTCGGGAACAATGGAAGGTCTCTCTATCTGCCTAATCTGGTCCAGATTGTGCAACTCGGGAGATATTCCTCCATGCATACATAGTATCTTATCATCAATCACAGCTGCGACGGGAAGGCAGTTGAAACAATCGCAGAAAATCTTCCATATCCGAACGTTGAACCTCCGTTTTCACTTGTCGTAGAATCCGTATACGCGATTCACGGAAGCACATTCGTGGTTGCCCCTCAGGAGGAAAATGTTGTAGGGGTACTTAATCTGAAATGCAAGAAGGAGACATATCGTCTCGAGGCTTTGCTTTCCGCGATCCACGTAGTCCCCTAACAACAAGTAATTTGCTAGTGGAGGTAGTCCGCCGTGGTCAAACAGCTTCAGAAGATCGGAATACTGTCCATGTATATATCTTCTGCAGAATATGTGAGCACAGGAACATCACTTTTCTTTTTGTAGCTTCAGAACAAATTTAACCCGAACTGTAAGAGATAAACTTGCAGTCCTCTCGGTACATATTGCTCAAGATTTCTAGAGGGCAAACCATATAAACTTGCATTATGTGAAAAAAGTTAAGAATAATCATTAAATCACAAAAAAAACAAGGATATGTCCATAAATTACTAACACCTAACCAAGATCAGTTAGTAAGAGATAGATTGCAGACCAACATTCTGAATTGATTTAAATCACAAGGCTGAATTTTTAGAGACACCAGAAAAGTAAAACTTTATAACTCCTATAAACAGGGCATGGAAACAGCAACAAAGTCAATTTCTTGGACCAAGTCAAACAATCTTCATGAAGAATTCCCAAAATGGAGACAACCAACTAAAATTATTGTCAAATTACATTTACCCTGATGGCACAAGACAAGCAGTTGACTAATCAACGTAAGTCAATGGTTCGATCCTAATCATCATGGTGTGAAAATTTACCTGTACGGAAAAAAAAACCCAGTAAATTATTGTAGATTGTAGTTATTACCACATATCTTAAGGGGAGCCTCAAGTTGAAGGAGAACAGGCTGGCTGAGGAGAATCTCCCTGGCAGTGACACAGAGCTGCTTAATTTCAGCCTCAGAGAGCTGCACTTGCTTCCCTGGGTTGCCTTTCACCTCAAGCAACCTCCTGATCACCCCATCAACTGCCGCACCGTCCATTCCTCAAAAGTCTCTCACTTGGTCAACGCTTGCTTCTAGTACTAGACTAAGCTGAGTAGTAGAAGAAGAAGACGACTTGGGAGGAGTTCTAGTGAAGGGACAAGAGGAGGGAGAATAAAGAAAGATCACCTTTTGTGGTTTTAAATGCTTGACGAGAAAGAAAGCATATTGCATGCCTTTTTTTGTGTGATCCGAGATTGGAAAAGGAAGGCAGCAAGAAGACCACTAGAAAAGACAATTTTGAGTTTTTTTTGTGGAGAGATAAAATGTGTTTCTGTTGTTTTGTTTTTTTTTTTTTCAAGTTATGTCAGATTCTAGTATTATTAAGTTAGAAGTGACTTTACCCGTGGCCTTAGCCTAGTGGTAATGGGAGATGTTGAGTTGGCGGAGGAACCTTGGCTTAAGCATATGTTGTAATAGAATATAATTAGAATAGGTTCTAAAAAAAAAAAGTTAGAAGTGACTTTCTTAATTATCCAGGTCTGAACATGGTATTTCAATACTAATTAGGTTAGAAATCTAGACGTGATACTCTAATACTAAATTGAAAATACGTATACGGAAGGCAAAAGGGCAAGGAATATATAATCTTTGTTAATCATATCAGGAATATGAAGCCGGAGACCATTTGGTCCAGTAGCATTGGGGGGGGGGGGGGGTGGGGTGGGGCGAGGTCCAGGGTTCGACTCCTGGTATAAGCATTTTTGATCTAATAGAATAGAATTTAGAATAGGATCTCAAAAAAAAAATATCAGGAATATGAAGCTTTCAGTGGGTTTTTTTTTTCCTTCTCTCATTTCGTCAATGTAAGTTTTTAATGCGGGGGGGACAAATAAATATGAAAGCTACATGGCGGGAAATTAATAATATACCGGGACCCAATTGGCGCAGGTTTGCAATTAATGGGAGTGAAAAGATACTTCAAAAGATAGTAGATGTTCCCTGCAACCACGTGGGACGAAAATTTAAAATTGCGTAAATACGTAATATACCGGAATAAAACTTACTTATGAAAAAAATATTAGATGTTCCAAAGGGCGTAACGTGATCTTACTTTCTCCTTCTATTGCTTTCTGGATTGTTACTTATTTTTTATAAATATATATGATCAAATATAAGATATTTATCAATATTGATTTACTTAATACAAAGTTACATCTATATGCCTCCTCAAAATTAAGCATGATTTTGCGTGATAATATGTAGGGTAAATTGTCCTCCCGTCCTTCTCCTTTGCTTAAATTACTATTTTCGTCCCTACTGTTTCAAAAATGATGATTTCGTCCTCTAGATTTGATTTAATAGCACTCTAAGGTCCCTGGTGCCGGAATCAGAAAAAAACTCCGGCGACCAGGGGCTTAAGATTACGAAAATACCCTTTACCTTTGAAAAGTAAAAAAATAAATTGAAATACAATCGTAATTCGTATTGAGCTAAAATTTTGCATGAAGTATCCTAAAAATACACATGATTTACGCAAAAAATTTCAGGAATTTTGGAGGTACAAAAGTATTTTTTTTATTTTTCAACATGCCAAAGTTTTATAAAATCATATAAAATAGAAAATTTGTCTAATTGGGCTGAAACTTGTCCCATGTGTTCTTAAGAATATCTAGTGAATTTAGGACCTAAAACTTGTTCTATATGTCCTTAAGCATCTTTACTAAAGACTCTATTTTTAGTAAAAAAATTTAATTAAAACTCTATATTTTTGGTATCCCCAGACTTTTTCAAAATTGGCTAGTGAGAATCCAGACTTTTTGATTCCTAAATTCATTAAAGATGCTTAAAGATACATAGGACAAGTTTAAGCCCAATTAGATAAATTTTCTATTTTATATAATTTTACAAAATTTTGACATGTTGAAAAATAAAAAAAATACTTCTATGCCTCCAAAATTTCTGAAATATTTTACGTAAATCATGTGTATTTTAGAATGCTTCATGCAAAATTTCAGCTCAATACAAATTACGATTGTATTTCAATTAATTTTTTTACTTTTCAAAGGAAAAGAGTATTTTCGTAATCTTAAGTCCAATTTTGCCGGAGAAGTTTTCCGATTGCGGCACCAGGGACTTAGAGTGCTATTAAATCAAATCTGGAGGACGAAATCATCATTTTTGAAATAGTAGGGACGAAAATAGTAATTTAAGCAAAGGAGAGGGACGGGAGGGCAATTTACCCTAATATGTATTATCGAGTGACTCCACAAATCAACACAGATTCTTTTTTAGCGAGTTTCGTATTCGCTCGTACGTATTTTGTGAAATTTTCTTTAGGAAAAAGATATAACTTAAGATATGTTTTGTATTCGTTCATGGGTATTTAACTTTGAAAGTCTTTTAAGATGTGTGTTAGAGAAAAAGATATACGTTGTTAATATGACTAGTAATAATAAAATCACTTAAATATTTCTTTAGAAATAAATCACTTAAATATTTAAGATAATACAAATCATATACAAAATATCACATAATATCTAATTGAAAATTCATGGGAGAAAACAAGAGTGGTGTGAAGCTAAAATAACTCTCTACTTATTTGAACTTAGTACTGGTGGTTATTTTTTAGATTTGAAGTTCAAAATGTGTGATAATCAAAGAGATGTATGTATCTTATCTCGCAAGGTTTTTTGGTCAAATGTATAGTGTAATATGCGAATTGTATTTTAATATTTGAGACTGCTGTGTTAATCTTCCTGAGATGTTTTGCATTTTGTAGATCAAACATAGATTCGTTGATGATGGTGTTGATCCTTTTTATAAATTTATGAAGTAATTAAGCCAAGTTTTTCACCGACAAGAGTTGCAGCTTCCTCGGGCCCAAACAATATCCAGAAACATTGGCCAAGTTCTGAATAGAGCCGATTCGGCCCATTCCAAAGTGGACGAGCCGGTCGGACCACCAAATGTTTCAAATAACGTTCCGGTTTTTGTTTAAAAAATGTTCTCCGGACGGGCCGGCCAAAAAACGATTGAGCTGGACGATTTTGCCCAAAAACGGACCGGGAAAAACCAATCCGGACAGATCTCTGTCTCCTTCGCTCATGGCTGCCCCTTTGTCTTCCAACTTTTCGCCGTCGCCGGCCACCGACTCGACGGCAGCGCGCCACCCCTGGCCGTTAATGTTCCCCGGTCGAAGTACTTGACCGCCACCTGCATCCTTCTCACGATCGCGAAGAACTCCTCCACCTCACCCTTCTCCTCGTCCTCGTTCTCTTCCCTTTCTCCGGCGACGGTCCTCTTGTTTCTTCTAGAAGAGCAAGGAGGGGTGAGGAGGATGAGCCGGGCCTTTGGGCCTCTCCTCCTTCGTCGTCGATTGTGACATTACCGTAACAGATCGCGTCCCCAAACCCAACCCCAAATCAGAGAGAGAGAGAGAGAGAGAGATGAGGTGTAAGAAGCACTACCCACACGACTAGACCAGCTCCCTTGGCGTCTCCGCCGGGTCCTTCTCCATCTTCTCCTCTTCTCTTCGGTAATTTTCCCTTTCTCCATAATTGGACCACTCTCGAGAAAGATTGGGAGAGAGAGAGAGAGTGGTGGTCTGGGAAATAATTTCCAACGACCAAGACCCAATTTAGTAAAACTATGGTCTCCTAATTATATTATTATTAATTTCATTAGGAAAAAGTTAGTAAAGATGTGGAAAATTTATAGTACAAACTACAACAATAATATAATTATTATTTTACCTATTGTAGTGTTATTATTAATTTTTTTAAATTTTTTTCACATAATATATATATTGTTTTTTAAATGCCAGTCTGACCGGCTATGGCCGACCGACTTGGAGGTCGGACCAAAATTCGGGTCGACCTCTGGATCGTTTTTTAAAACCCTGCTATAAACCAAAAGAAAAAAAATCCAACAAGTGCACTTGCCGCTGTTGAGCTGTGGCGAGGAAATTCGGAGGGCCAGCGTCCGCTGGGTGCTGCTGCTGTGACAGAATCTCCTAATCAGCTCGGGACTCGTTTTGGACTCCTAGTTCTACCTAGATAGGTTTTCTTGTATCCCAAGTGTTGCCTCCTATATAAAGGCATGTTACTAGGGTTGTTGTAAGGCTTTGTGACTCGGTTCCCATCAATAAAAGTTCTCCTTTCTCGCCGTGGACGTAGGCATTAGGTCGAACCACGTTATATCTTGTGTCCGTGTTCTTTGTGCGACTTTGTTCCCGTGTTGGTGTGTGTTGTGCGATCCTAACAACTGGTATTAGAGCTTTTTGGTGAGAGGAAGATGGACGGCGCAAAGTTTGCTCTTGTGAAGTTCCATGGTTTGTCGAATTTCGGGTTGTGGCAAAGGCGTGTCAAGGATCTCCTCGTGCAACAAGGGATGGTTGTCGCGCTCTCGGAGAATAAACCCGAGAAGATGGGGGACCAAGAGTGGAAGGAGATGGAGGCCAAGGCGGTGGCGACAATTCGCTTCTGCTTGGCAGACGATGTGATGTATCACGTGATGGATGAGGAGTCACCAGCTGAGGTATGGAAGAAATTGGAGGGAAGGTATATGTCTAAGTCTTTGTCGAACAAGCTTTATCTTAAGCAACGGTTGTATGGGCTAAAGATGAAGGAGGGCTCAGATTTGAGCCAACATATTAACGGTTTCAGTCAGCTAGTGAGCGACTTGAGAAAGGTTGATGTGAAGTTCGAGGAGGAAGATAAGGCGTTGTTGCTCCTGAATTCCTTACCAGGTTCTTACGAGAATTTGGTTACAACTCTGACAGTGGGAAAAGAGTCCCTGGAGTTGGAGGAGATCACAAGTGCTCTTTTAGGGTTTCATCAAAGGAGGAAAACCGGAGATGAACGCCCAGAAGCGCTGGTTGTGAGGGGTAACCATGGAGATCGAGGATGGAAAGATGGAAAGGGATCCAAGTCGGGGTCAAAGAGGTTTAGGGGAAATTGCTATGAGTGTGGTGAAAAAGGCCACCTGAAGAAGGATTGTCCAAGAAAACCTCGGGATCGCGAAGGAGGGTCGGGTTCCATGAATGTTGCCTCAGGTTCGAACTGGGCGGATGGTGACTGTCTTTCTATTTTGTCAGGTCCAAAGCATTCGGATTCCTGGATTTTGGATAGCGCCTGTTCCTTTCACATGACGTCCAAAAGAGGGTGGTTCAACATGTACGAGTTCGTTGATTCAGGGATGGTGACTATGGGTGATGGTTCTGCTGCTAAGATCGCCGGCATAGGAGATATCCGAATCACGATATGGAATGGTGTCATGGTAAAGTTGTGTGGAGTTAGGCATGTTCCGAAGTTGGAGAGGAATCTGATCTCATTAGGAGTCTTAGATTGTGGCAGGTACGGCTACAAGGTAGTAGGTGGTCTAATCGAGGTGGAGAAGAATGCTGTGGTAGTGATGAAGGGTGAAAGAGATATTCAGAATTCCTACAGGTTAGTGGGGCGCACTGTTGTAGATGGAGTCACATCCTTGTGTTCTGAAGGAGAGGCAAGTAGCTCAAGTCATGTGAAGTTGGTTCGCGTGAGGGAGCAAAGGCTCGACATGGATGGTTTGAGTAGAGTTGGGATTCGCGGAGATATGGATAGCAAGCTATGGTCGCTTTGTGGAGGCATGGTTGGCAGGGAGTCAAGGTTGTCTCGAAAAAGCTTTGTTAGCTGGGCCCCGCTATGGTTGTCTAAAGGGACAAGCACGTCAAAGATGTCTGGTTGGCTTGGCATTGGGCATGTAAAGCCATTGGTGACATCACGCGCGAGTCAGGTATCTCACTCAAGGCCGAACTTTGGTGTTCAAAGTATGTTGAGGGTTCTACTAGGTGGAACAAAAAGTTGCCCATTGTATGCTATGGCAGATAGCGTTAGTTTGCGGTAAGGTAATTTGGCGGAAGAGCAGTTCGAGGTTGCGGAGCATAGGGCTGACTGGATAATTGAGGGTACGTCTATTGGTGGCAAGGTTGCTTCTGCAAGGGGACTCGCTATTTCGGGTTCAATGGAGACTCGAGGAAATAGGCCAAGTGAGCTCGGAAGTTCGAGCTTTGGGGCTGGCTCCAAGTGATTGAACGAAGTGCGCGAGAAAGTTGAGATGGTCTTATTGATGATGGCGGTTATCTACGGTTGATGGAGTGAGTCGGTAGTCGAGTCGAGTTTCGCAAGTTCTCATGGTTCTTCATGGGCGGAGTCTTCGTCAAGGTGGAGTTTGTTGAAGTTCGGGTGGAGCTTCATGGTTTCTCGCACGGGATGATTTCTTGCTAAGGTGGAGATTGTTGAGTTGTGGCGAGGAAATTCGGAGGGCCAGCATCCGCTGGCTCCCCAGCGTACGCTGGGGGGTCCAGAACGCGAGGCCAGCGTCTGCTGGGCACCCAGCGTACGCTGGGTGATGCTGCTGTGACAGAATCTCCTAATCAGCTCGGGACTCGTTTTGGACTCATAGTTCGACCTAGATAGGTTTTCTTGTATCCCAAGTGTTACCTCCTATATAAAGGCATGTTACTAGGGTTGTTGTAAGGCTTTGTGACTCGGTTCCCATCAATAAAAGTTCTCCTTTCTCGCCGTGGACGTAGGCATTAGGCCAAACCACGTTATATCTTGTGTCCGTGTTCTTTGTGCGACTTTGTTCCCGTGTTGGTGTGTGTTGTGCGATCCTAACAGCCGCCTCGACTCCCTCCTCCTCAAAAGTAAACCCATCGGAAATTCGAGAATGGGCCCAGAAGTGGTTGTTTGTAGCAAGATTTTAAAAAATGAGGTCTAACCGGTGGTTCGACCGGTTGGACTGCAAATCATGACTCATAACGTCCCGAGTTTACATAAGAAGACGATAACTTTGTGAATCGCCAAATTTCTAGTCGGACCAGATGGTTCGTCCAGAAAATCTGGTCTGACCAAATGGTTTGACCAAAAAAATATTTATTTTTTAATGATATTATATTCGATTCGAGATTATCTGTCTGTATAGATAACTTATTTGGTATATTTCATAAAAATTGATAAGTTTATATGTTATTATTAGTTTATTACACAAATTATTTACTTATATATCTATATATATTTTAAAAATATATAAATTAACAGAAAAAAAAAATCTGGTCGAACAAGTGATTAGACTGGTCAGAACGGTCGACCTGGAGGTCAGACCCAAATCTGGATCGACCTCCAGGTCGTTTTTGAGAACCCTGGTTCGTAGGCGAGACCTTCTTTTGCATTTCACCATTCTTCGTATTTAAGAATGATTATTTTAGTGACCAGCATTACTAAGACCTTCGGAAGATAAATATTTTATATTTATGTTCCAATCTTAATTCCTCTTGTAATTAGGTGTACAGATTTGTGATTATAGCAAACCATTTTTTTGTGATTAGATCAAACCATGATGTCTGTGTAGGTTGTACATTTTTGTAATGTACCCAAGGACTGCTTTGTAATGGGCTACATAATTCGCCTAATAAAATAACTTTTATTAAAGTTAGGAGAAATTCATCGATAAACTTAGATATAATATACTAATAAGGTTAAAAATAACTTTTATTATTTATTGAACCGCTTTAGACTTTGGGGTCAGTTTATTTACTCACTCTATGAGAGACGAAGACGATAGAAACCACCCAATGCGCCTACCGGTAAGTGGCAAGAGACGCATGATTTATTGTATAACGTCGGTGATTAGATTAATGAAGATACTTTATAAAGTGGTTAGATGAAATGAGGATATTTTCCTCTTAAAAAGGTTAATGAAGATTTTGTGTGTCGCCGCCTATAATGCTTCATCACTCATCAGCGACGTAAGCATAAGGATATGTCTTTTACCTTCAAAATGAGCGTTTGAACGTGGTCTAATTTCTGGTACAAGCTATTGAGATAAATAGATATTTTAACTTATCAAATAAAAGAATAATATCTTGATGCGTGTTCTTGACCAATTCGCACCAAACCGATCCATTCATTACAATTTTACAAATCTCTTGAACTTTAAACTGCAATATTTGAACCGCTTTAGACATTGAGGGTCAGTAGCTTTATATCTTTTACATATGTACACAATATATATCTTCGGAAAGAATTGCATTGAATCAACATCTAGTTTTTCTCTAGCTGAATTTGTAAGGGAGTCTTTTTATTTGAACAAGTACAATATTATGTACATTTTTTTACAATTTATTAAATTTCTAATATCAAGAGATTGCAGGTGAATTCTCGTGAAAATTCTACCAAGATATAACTTGCAAGAACTATTTACTTCTGATTTATTTTAAATGACCTGTTTATCTCTGAATTGAAGTCTATCATCTATTTGTAAGTAAATTTGAGTAATAAACTATTTAAATATTTACAAAAATATTAAAAGGAAAAAGAAAAGACAAGACAACTCAAATTAATTATTTTGTAAAGTTTGTAATTAATAATATTTTTAAGTGAATGTAACAATATTTTTTTTCCATAAGTTTTACGTTTATACTGCTCTGAAAAAATTACGTGCATACTTAATAATTTTTTCACTATAACTATAATTAAAAAATATTTATCACGATAAAGAAAGTAGTTGCTCCGCCTACAAGGAAGACAAATCAATAAAAGAAGTATGCGATTTTTTTCTTAAATTCAATTCTTCTATCTATTTTGTTATCGTTAATGGATCCTATTACTAGATGTGTCATGTTAGAGTCTAGATTGAGTACTGATCTTAATAGGAGTCTCGCATGTACATGATTTAATTTTGTCTGTTAATATTAATTGTGAGAAAATGCACGTCAAAAATTTAAAGGTAGTAATAATAAATTTTATTTTTTTCAATTACTTCTTTCTCTTATTTTCCCTCTTCTCTTTTCTCTATCAATTTTCTTTGTCCTGCCTCTTTTATTTTTATTTTCTTTCTTCTTCCCTTTTCTCCCACTTTCCTTCTTCTCTCTCATTTTTTTTCTAATCCAAATAAAATCAATGCTGAAAACACTATTCTACGACTTGCGACCTTGAGAGAGACGTTGTACGAGGGTTTCAAAGCTGATGACGTTGGTTGGAGCATGACTCGAAAGATGACCAGTGAGATCCCGATGATGACGTGTCTTGGCACCATGGTTGGATCTTGACAACAATAATAATGGGGAGTCCACATCTCCTGAATCCTTGCGGCAACAACGAAGAGTTTTATATCCATATCCTTCACACCCATGGCGACAAGGAGTTCTATATTTTGTCACTTGTACTTGAACACGTTGTTCATACTAATAAAATTACATCATGTTGACCTTTAGAAATAAATTATTTTTAAAATATAAAAAATACATCATTATATAAGGGTAAATTACATTTGGCCCACTCTAGTTTAAACAAATAGACGATTTCCCCCCTGTATTTCGCAAATCGATTAAAAACCCCTCTTAGTTTGGCGAAATTATACAATTTTCCCCCTCATGCCGGAATCGGAGCATTTCTCCGGCGAGAGGACACGAAAAATGTCAGAAATACCCCTCCACTATCAAACAAAAAATTTTCTATTTTCTATTCTCTTTCTTCTTCTTCATCCTCCTCTCTTCTCCTCCCCGAAACCAAGAACTTCAAAACTATCAACTATCCAACAAAACCCAAGAACTTGAAAACCCAATCGAAACTTTCCAATTGAAACTTGAAAACCCACACAAACCACATACAAAATTAAAAGCTAGCAAAGGTTCGTTTGATAACCCAATAATTAAAAGCAAAAGGGGAATTTAAAAAACCCTAATCAAACTCAATTTCAACATGAGCACAGAACAAAACCGTAGCTTTATCTTCTTTAGGAAACTCAAATCCAATTTCAAACTCAAATCTCACACACACATCCATTAGGAAACCGTAGCTTTATCTTCCTTCTTTAATCTCCACCCTCTAAAACGAAACCGTTTCATCCATCTAAATCCCCGATCAATCCACCATCGATTTTCGGTTACGAAAAGGATGACACCGGCAGCAGTCTCGATCCTAGCTGGCGGATGGGAGTCGAAGCAGGCGCTGATTATTACATCTTTGGTAGCGAAAGGGGGAGCTCTATACCGATGCCGGCACTGATTATTACATCTCCAGAAAGCAGCTCGAGGACGGGCGCACCCTTGCAGACTACAACATACAAAGTGGACTCCACCTTGTCCTTCGTCTCCGTGGTGGCTTCTAAATCTGCTGCTGGTTGAAGTCCTTGTGTGTCTGTTAGTACTGGGAAAATGTTACTGGTTTGTGTTTGTTGCCATTGTTGGATGGTTGTTTTAAGTCGTTTGAACTTCTGTTAAGTTTGGGTCTGTTTTAAGTCGTTCGAACAATTGTGTCAAAAAGTTGGTTTCGGCAATATGAAGTTCTGTTCTCCAAATGTTGGCTCTTCGTTGATACCGTGAGTTTTAACCACTATTTGATTATGAGATATGAGCTTCTTCTTAATGCTCGAATTCCAGAAATTCTTCACTTCGTTGTCCGTCTTCCCGGGTAATCCGGTAATTTCTGCTTGGTGGTTGGTGGGTAAGGCTGTAATTTATTCGGATTTGGTTAAATTAGGGTTCTTGATGGGTTATCCGATTCTGGGTTTATGGTTTAGTATGGATTTCCTGGGAATTTGGTTTTGGAGGAGAAGGAGGAGGGTTTAGTATGGGTTTCCAGGGAATTTGGTTTTGGAGGAGAAGGAGGAAGAGGAAGAGGAAGAGGAAGAGGAAGAGGAAGAGGAAGAGGAGGGAGGAAGAAGAGGAAAGAGAATAGAAATTTTTTTGTTTGTTAGTGGAGGGGTATTTCTGACATTTCCCATGCCCTCTCGCCAGAGAAATGCTCCGATTCTGGCATGAGGGAGAAAATTGTATAATTTTGCCAAACTAAGAGGGGTTTTTAATCGGTTTGCGAAATACAGGGGGAAAATCGTCTATTTGTTTAAACTAGAGGGGGCCAGATATAATTTACCCTATATAATAACAGTGACACATCATTCATACTGGCCATTAGACATAATTCAAACTAATTGTATTATACCATTAAGATTAATTGTACTATGTCAATAATACTAACTATACCACGTAATTCAGACTAACAATAACGTGTCATTCAAACTAATACAAACATGATATGCCAACTAACAAGAATACATCATTTTAAGACTAACATGAATACTTCATTATAGACTAACGTGTCATTCAGGCTAACAATAATACTTTATTCCAACTAATTATACTATACTATTATGACTAACCGTACTATGTCATTCAGACTAACAACAATATATCATTTAGATCATCAGAAATTCTGATTAATAAAAATACACACATGAAATTCTGATATGTCAATCTTGTAGAAAACAATAAATGTTTGTACATTTGAATCTTGGCCCATACTGACTGGTTCAACCACATCGATTTGCGACATTACAATTAACCAAAAAGTAGTCTCTTTTTTTTCTTTCTCTACAATGGTGCTTTAAATCCTTCTAATGAATTGGAAGTTGGAACCCATCATTAATTGATCAAGTTATGTAACATCATGCACATAATCCACTATGTGCATCAGTAATTTAGTTTCCGTGCCAACATTATATATTACAACATCGTACGTAACAATCCTACTCGATCGCGACGTGAGCTCTCTACTTGTTTTTATCAACATTATAAGTAGTAAAAAATTATCTGACTATATTTCAGTTACCAATATGACCATTTGTTATTGTCGATTACCAATCAATCAGTCATCTCTATCGATCCATCATTTCATCCAAAATTTTGGATTGCAACTACAATCTTCATGAGATCAACGTAGTAATCAGTAAATTAGCATTTCGTAGCAGAAACTACTATTAGAGGCCAGGAAATTATTATTATAATATTAAGCTTACTAGCTCATGTTCATAACGAAGGATAATACATGCAGGTAATAGAACTACTACTCTACGAGCGAAGCGCAAACACATAGGCCATATTAACTAGAAAATATGACACTCTCTAGTAGCTCTTATTACTATTCCGAAGTAGGAACCACTCGTCATTCTTCAGTTAAGCACCAGTGGGGGGCTTGTGACCGTGGCCGGGGCGGGGCTTTATCTTCCTCGGTGGCTTGTACCCATCAGCCTCCTCCAGTAGACCGTGTCCATGTGGGGGCTTGTGTTTCGGTGGCGGCTTCTCTCCCCTGTGTTCAGGTGATGGGAGCTTACCTTTTCCCTGGGGTAGTCCATGGAAGATAGCATCTTCATTAGCCACCTCAGCCAACTTGTGTCCAGGGTGACCCTCATGAGGGGGCTTGTGCTCATGTGGAGGTTTCTCTCCTCTGTGTTCGGGAGGACCATGGAAGTCACCATCTTCATT